>CALNHX010002900.1:0-164515 GCA_940337035.1 Agriotes lineatus | reverse complement strand
ACACGCTTTTCACTTGAACTTTCTTTATTTACATAACTTGTAGAACTATATATATTGATATGCACTCTTTTATGGTGCTTAGTTTATTTAATTTAAAAAGCTCCGGTAGACCAAAAATTATGTAAGCTTGTATGGTATTATTTTCTTAGATTGAAAAAAAAATCTGTTTAGATAAATTCATGTAAATATATGCCCTTTTTATAAAATTATTTACTATTGAGTGTATTTCTTTTGCTATCTCCAGGACAAAAACCACTTTCACATCAGGTTAGGTTCATGCATTATCAAAATTATTGCATTTGATAGTTGATTAGTACTTATAATGAAAATTACTTAAACAAATTATGACAGTTCTACAACTGTCAATATCAAAAATTATGAAAGTGAAAAGTCAGTCAAAAGCATATCTGTTACACATATTACTATTTCAAATATCAACTATGTAAGTAGTTTCTTCGAATTTGTAATTCACTGACAATGAGAAACTTATTTCCTTTAGATCTTTTAACATATACCTGTTTAGTCACTCAAGCACGCTAATCAGCATCTCCGTTGAATGAAACACACGCCGTCCGTCTACCAATGCTCTGGATCCCCAATTAAATACAGCTCCCTAACTACTTGAAATAGCTGTCGTTGTTAACCGCTTTCGGTACAACTTCAATGTATACACCACCACTGCAAGCTCCAGGTCTATAAGAATCGCATTACTTGCAACAGCGACTAAACTATCAGCAATCCAAACTGCCTCCAAGCCCAACTCAGTTGTAAATACAACTATCCACAGCGACTGCAATGCCCTTTATCCAATTCTTACAGGACACTTCCGACGTTCAACAAGAAGCTCGATGCTCCCCACGTCAAAATCCAAATCGTATGTAGATGTCCATCCAACAAGCTCGTCCAAATCCAACGGGATATTTCCATGTAGTGCGCATCCAATTCCAACTTAAGTGTAAATGTATTCACCTGACAGTAACTCCAACGCACAACCAAAATCAAACAGGATACCCAATAGTGACTCTTATGCAGTCTATCGAAATCCCCTGCAGATTTTATTAATCCATGAAGACTATTTTATTGTTCTTAGCTGTTCACTTTCTTCTCTGTAACACCACCACTCAATTCCTTCTCCTCTAGTCCATTTGTAGCCTTGTTTATTATTAAGTTTGTATTAAATATTTATTTTATTCTTCGTCTCGTTAATTTTATTAATAACACCAACCAGATAATAAAAATCATTTAATTAAAGGGTTTTTTTATTTTTAGAATTTACTTTTTCCAAAAATACGTTTACATTTTAGAATAAAAAATTTCGTTCTAATTCAAATATTTCAATTCACCATAGCAATAATTATTCATACCAAATTTTTTAAAGCTAATACTCTTTGATACATTTCAATACAGTTTACTTTAATTTGACATTCTTATAAGTGACTTTTTCAAGTAATTATTTGACTCTGCCTTTCACCTTAGTTCAAGCTATCTTATAGCTTATTCTGATTTCCATTTAATATAAATTATGATCTGAACTCTGATATTACTAAACAACTATCTTTACTAAATCATACATTATTTAATCCATATGTTAGAACCTACCTGATAAAATATTGATTGCTTTACAGCATTTATATTCAATCTGTTATTCATTAAATAAATCTCAAATAGTTATGTTGTTCTTTTACTACATAAATTCACCCTTGTACATTTTAATGAATTAATTTATCCTTCCATAAATAATATTATACCTACGGATTAACTTTCACACACAGACTAGCAGTCCTGAGATGCTATGTATAGTTACAATATATCTTCTAAATTTGCATTATCTTACATTATTGGACCATAAATTTGTGTAAAAATTTTAAATTTAATTAGATATCTACCATATGATTAGGTACATAACTCATATCTTTCCAATTCTTTTTTGCACATAAAATATAAATATAAAATTTAAGCATAATAATGTAGATCCACTTGGTCATCATGGGCTTTCTTGCATTAAAAGTGCTGGTAGACTTTCCCACAACGACATTATTGAACGAGCTTTTACTTCTGCCAATATCCATTGTATTCTCGAACCCAATGGTATCTTGTGGGATGATGGCAAACGACCGGACGGTATGACAATCATACCTTGGAAAGAAGGTAAATCGCATGCCTGGGACGTAACCTGCACGGACACCTTGGCACATTCACATTTATCTGAATCATCTAAATCATCACAAGCCGCAGCAAATAAAGCAGAGCATTTAAAGAAACAGAAATATAAATCTCTAATTGAAAATTATTTTTTCGTTGCCTTTGTAGTAGAAACACTGGGTCCTTGGTGTAATGAAGTTAAACTTTTATTCGAGAAATTAGGTAAAATGATTGTTGATTGCACTGGTATCCCTCAAGCGACAATTTATTTAAAACAGCGTATTAGTATTGCCATCCAGAGTGGCAATGCTGCTAGTATCCTGGGAACTGCACGTTTATCACTTTCTTTCGACGAAACTTTTTATTTAACTTAAGGTTATACCTCTTCTTAATAATGGTATTATTTGCGTAATTTAGCATAATAATAATAAGTAATATAACTTTACATCCAATTAATTAAATTGATGTGACCTTTTTATGTACTAGCTCATTCTCATACACAGAAAAGTCTTGGATTAACATTACCCCAAGGTTATCATTCCAATCTTATCTCTCCTATGTATTTTCATATGGTTAACTAGACAACTTTTCTCTGCTGTTTTATATTCACAAATGGAACAAGAATAAGGTTTTTCTCCCGTATGTATTTTCATATGTCGAACTAAAGCATGTTTATGAACTGTTTTATACTCGCAATTTAAACATTCATAAGGTTGTTCTCCTGTATGTATCATCATATGTTGCACTAAACTCCTTTTCTCAGCTGTTTTATATGTGCAAATTGAACATGTATGAGGTTTTGCTCCTGTATGTATGTTCGCATGTCGAACTAAATGACTTTTTTTAACTGCTTTATACTCGCAAATTGAACATGAATAAGGTTTTTTCCCTGTATGTATTTTCATATGATCAACTAAAGCACCTTTATGAGCTGTTTTATACTCGCAAATTGAACAAGAATAAGGCTTTTTCCCTGTATGTATTTTCATATGTCGAACTAAATCACTTTTATTAGCAGTTTTATACTCGCAAATTGAACAAGAAAAAGGTTTTTTCCCTGTATGTATTTTCATATGTCGAACTAAATGACATTTATTAGCAGTTTTATATTCGCAAGTTAAACATGCATAAGGTTGTTCTCCTGTATGTATCATCATATGTTGCACTAAACTTCTTTTCTCAGCTGTTTTATATGTGCAAATTGAACATGTATGCGGTTTTACTCCTGCATGTATGTTCACATGTCGAACTAAATTACATTTTTTAACTGCTTTATACTCGCAAATTAAACATGAATAAGGTTGTTCTCCTGTATGTATTTTCATATGATCAACTAAAGCACCTTTATGAGCTGTTTTATACTCGCAAACAGAACATATATAAGGTTTTTCACCTGTATGTATTATCATATGTCGAACTAAACTACGCTTCTCGGATGTCTTATACATGCAAGTTGAACATAAATAAAGTTTCTTTTGTGTAACTGTTCTTGTATGGTTAATTAACTCATCTTTCCCTACTGCTTTATTTTTGCAAATAGAGCACAAACTCTTGCCTTCTGCTTTATTTTCACAGACCTTGCAAATAAACTGCTCTTCTGAAATGCATGGGTTTGCTGCACATGTAGCAAGCGGTTCATCTTTTATATTAATTTCCTCCTGTTTGATATTCAATCTGTGATAAGCTGTGTTGTCGATAGTGCCTTCGATGACGTTTTGCTGTAAATGTAAGTTTCCGACTACTTGATATTCTTGAACTTGTCGTTCATGTAAGGTGGTGGCCACTACACTATTCAAATTATTATCAAGTAACTCCTGCTTCACATCCATTGTGATTCTGAAAACAAAACCGCCATCAAAATTTAGTTACATATTAACAGGCCTACGTATATTTACAACCTTCAAATTTCCTGCAACTGAGTTCTGATATGGTTACTTACAATACATTAAATAACTAGGTAATCCTGCTGTTTACGACTGTCATTTTGAACTACCACTCCTCGAGCTAGTTATAAAGGAGGGATGCTACAACGCTGTGGGTCGATTAAACTACTCTTTAGAGGCAGATTATTTCGAAAACTAGAAAAATGTAAATTAACAAGGTAATTAAATTTTAATTTACTTACATTCTATTCTAAATAAATTCTTAGCAATAAAATTGTTTATATTACAATTGATATTTGACAATTTTTGTGATTGCAAGCAACTTCTTTAATAATCTTTTTAAATAAAACTATTCTTAGTCTACTCCAATTATTGAATTTCCTGCATTTATTTTTGATGGCAGTAGACTACTCATTTCCAGTAAAACTATTTAAAAATTGCTGTAATAACCCATAGTATAATTGATATAGAATTAAATTTGGTGGAAAATGGATAAGTAAGATACAGGAGTGTGCAGGGGAGAAATAAAATATACCTTATTAACTTATTTGCAACTAAACTTTCAAACGTTGCTAAGTTTATTAAATATAAAAAAGTGCAAAACATGTAACTACATAAAAGGAATTATGTTATTTATGAAAATGTACAAATGTATTTACAAAAAAATAACTGAATTGTTAATAAACAAGTGCGTATAAATTTAACTAAAATAAATTCAATTGTTAATAAAAAATTACACATGTATTTGCGGAACATAAACGGAATTGTTAATAAAGAAGTGCCTAAAAATTTATTAAAAATGGATTCAATTGTTTATAAAATAGTAAACATGTATCTAGAAAAAATATTCCAAATTGTTAATAAAAATGTGCATATGTATCTACAAAAAATAATTAAATTGTTTATAAAAAAGTACACCTGCAACTACAAAAAGTAAAATGAATTGTTAATAAAAGAAGTGCATACATAGTCTCCAAAGATAATTTTTTTTTATATAAAAGTACACATGTATTTACAAAAAATAAACTGATTGTTAATAAAAAAAAAGTGCATACATATTTACCAAAAATTTTTTATTAACAATTTAGTCTATTTTTTGTTAATACATGTGTACGTTTTTCTAAACAATTAGTTATATTTTGTAAATACATAAACGCTTTTTTATTAACAATTTAGGTTCAATTTTATAAATACATATGTAATTTATTATAAATAAATAAATTTATTTTTGGTAAATATGTAATACATACACATATTATGCATATTATGCACTTTGCTATTAACAATTTAGTTAATTTTTTATAAATACATTTTTACTTTTGTATAAACAATTTAATTTCCTTTTTGTGGTTGTAGTTACTTTTTTATATTCAATAAACCTAAAAATACAGTATGTTTCATTTATTCTCTACACACCCCTGTATCTTTCTTGTCCATTTTCTGACAAATTTAATTTTATTTCAATTATGCTAGGGGTTATAATATTCCAATTTTTAAACAATATTACTGCAAACCAATAGTATACTCCCACCAAAAATAAATGGACGAAATTGAAAAGTTGAAGCAGGCTTAGTTTTATTGAAATAGTAGTTTGTATACCAAGGCACTGAAGTTTAACTTTTTATCGCGTGTGTGGATTTAGTTGCCGAGGCTCGTCAGGCCAATGCAAATAAACCACATGAAGGATAAAAAGGAACTTCAGTGCCGAGGTGTACACTATGTTTTATTTGAAATCGAGACCGTATGGACCACTTGATCATGCTACAAGAAAAACAAACGCGCTGTCGATTATTCCATAAGGTGTCAACTAAGTGTGAAAAATGTGATGTAGCACTTCATGTTGGGTGTTTTAAGCCATATCATACTAAACAATAAAATGTATAAGTTTTTCTTAGTTAGTTTTGTTATATGTATTGGTAATACATGAAATTTAAGTTACCAAATAAAAATTTTAAATATACGGCATTTTGTAATTTCTAATGCCTATTGTCCTTTCAAAAGGGCACCAATTTTTTAGTATAACAAAAAGGAAAATTGATAAAATATTAAGGAAAATATAATAGTTAGAGCTTATTTATTGCAATTTGAGATAAAATAATCATTATTTTACAATCATATTTTTAAGGCATATCTGGGTTAAATTCGAGATTGGTAAGTTAGGTTTTGGGTCAGTTTTGACACAGACTGACGCAAAACCTAACCTACTAACCTCGAATTTGACATAGACTTACACTCTCACCAACATATTATTCATAAAACAAATATTTAAAAGCCAAGCTTGATTTCATTTTCGTTTGTTTGAAACAATAAAGAAGTCGACCTGCGATTAATTAATAAAATTAAGCAATGGTAGTAAAAATCGCAGATCAACCCCCCTACAGTTTATACACCACGGCAGCTCTGAAAACTCTCTACTCACCGCGATGGCCCTAGCTAACTCAAATTTCGGCGGCCTTGGATCGTAGGTTCAAATTATCAGCTGTGTACCCTGGAATGTCTTCAAAAAAAGGAAAGGAAATGGGGGCCAGAAATCAAAAGATTTTAAATAATAAGAGGAAATAAACTGCAAGTGACTAGCGCTTAATTAATAGATAATAAAAAGTCTTGATGTGTCAGTAATAAATTATCAGAATAATTAAAATGCAAATAATGTTATAACAAAGTTGTGTACGTTAACTGAAGGTTGCGACACGCATGAAATCAAAAACCCCTTTCTGGTTATTTGAATAACTTTACCAAAAAACATTCGTGGGATAAGCTTATCACAGTCATTTAATAAAACCTTCTGTTAGGCCATTGAAGATAAAAAAAAACGTGACTGTACCTTTTACAGAGGGTCGAAATACATCAAAATTGCAACTTTAAATACTGAGCATAATTAACTATAAGCATAAAAATTTAAATGTAAAAAGCAAGAGCATGAATAAAATTGAACAATATATGTTAATAATTGCGGAACGTATGCATTTAAATTCCAAATAATTACTGGTTTAAAATGTATAAATGTAAAATCCAGGTAGTGAAGATAAGTGTGAAAATTAAAGACAATGTAGCAAAAAACATCACAGATAGTGTAAATTTATTATGGTTCTGCGATGAATGTCTTCATGTGGTATTACAAAATATTAAACTGGTTGCCAGCATTAACAAAATTGTGGAAAATACTAATAATTTTGTTGAAAATAGCAAAAAAATTGTCTCCACACAATTGAGGAAGTGAAGAAGCAACAGGTAGTTGTAGCTGATACCAAATTAAGTAGAGGTAAAGAAAAATTTGGGAATAAAAGTTTAAAATTAAGACAAAAGGGGCAATTAAAGAGAATGTGGACCAATTAAATTAGGTATTGGAATAAGAGGCATGAGAGAAACAAAAAATGGAAGTGTAGTAATCAGATGCAGGGATGAAGGCGATGCCAATGTTCTATGGTCAAATTTGGAACAAAGCATAGGAAACAAATTTAAAACAACAGTACCAAGTAAAAAGTCACAAAAATATAAATTGTTGGAATAGTAATAGATTACAAACACGATGAATTGGAGCAAGTCTTAAAACGTCAAAATCAGAGTATTTTTAGAGAAACAACTATGATTAAAATTATCCCCACCAAAAAAATGGTAAAAACACATCTTGCAATTATCGAATGTGATGCTCTAACCCAGTGGTTCCCAAACTTATTTGGCCTACCGCCCTCTTTTCAGAAAAAAATTACTCAACGCCCCCTGGAAATCTATATTCTTTAAGCGAACAAACAGAAAGATATTAAGTAACAAACGACTTCCGGGATTGGACCGTGTCATGATTGAGGTTGAAGAACTCAACGTTTAGCCCACTTTCGTAAGGGGCTTCACCAGGAGGAAAAATCAAAAGAGCACGGTAACTCAACGTGTGAACCACGTCAGAGGCAAAACTCGACTAACGGAAGGAGACACGGTCCAATCCCGGAAGTCGTTTGTTACTTAATGACAATGGCCGTGAAAGCCTCAGAAATCATCAGAAAAATATTGTAGTACTGATAATTAACTATAAAGGTATTTCTACGTAGGAAATTATTTTGAAAGAATAAATTAAGTGGCAATTAAAAATTGCAAGGGGGTATTTACACATTAAAAGTACAACATAAACATTTGAGAATTGTTTAATGAATGGTACATTAGATACAATTACTGTTAAATTGTGAATAGTTTATTAAAAAGGTGCGAGCATATAAGTTGATTTAGTTGGGATAGTTGTTTGGTAACATCAGAACTTAGATTTTAATTTGCATTAGCTGAAAATCGGAATAACTAAAGTGAAAGCCAAACTCAAATGATTATCTGAAAAAGTGAATTAGGAAATGTTATAATAAAATACATCATTTAGAAATTTGGTATAAATTATTATTGCTTGCGAAAATGATATTTTTAAAATAGCCGATTTTTTTTCGAATTTCTAACCTGTGTTTCGAGTAAAAGCAAATGTAAATACGTAATAAAAAACCTTTATTATAATGGTATTTACTTTCTGGATGATGTATTAATGGGTGTGATAAACTAAAATTAAATAAACGGAGAATAATAGCTATTTATAACCTCACTTCACTTTATAACACATGTGCTAAAAGTAAACAGCTGATCCCATTTTAAACACGCTAAATCGTAAAACGTCACTTTTAGTGAAAAAAGCTAGCTCTAAAAAGCCTACTTTTAGTGGTGGTCTTAACAAAACGAATTTTAATTATGGTAAATAGTCTTTATGGAGTAAGTAAATCTGTAACTTGTATTTTGTGTGTTTATTTGGAAAATAATGTTACACTATATTACACAACACATGAAATATGTATGAGCGGTTTTTCTAAATCTTCGTATCTTCTCCTCCTTCTCTAAGCTTTCACCGCCCCCTTATTTTTATTCACCGCCCCCCTAATGCACCCGAAGCTACTATCGCCCCCTTGGATCGTTTTACCGCCCCCCAAGGGGCGGTATCGCCCACTTTGGGAATCACTGCTCTAACCTTTCATAATATATTGGTGAAAAATGACGCAAGACTCTTTATTGGACATAAATCGTGTAGATGGTTTGAATATGTCAATATCATCAGATGTTACAACTGTTGTCAACTGGGACATACCGCAAAGGAATGTCCTGAAAAGAAACTATGTGGAGTGAGGATCGTGATGCAAGAGAGTGTAAAAATTCAAAGTGACAATGCATAAATTGTTGTTTGGCTAATGACAGGTATAAATTGGGTCTAAAACTGGACATACAGCATATGATATAAGGTGCCCAACATTGAAAACAGTAGTGGATAAACAACGCAATACGATTCAGTATGAGGTGGACTCGGATGTAGTGACAGATTCTTCATAGCAGCTAAATTCTGCAAGTACTAGTGTAAATAAAACCAAAATAGCAATAAAGAATGACTTATCCTGTGTGAATAAGAGCAACAATAAAGTTAGCGCTGTCAACTTAAAAAGTGGTAATTTAACCATTTTTCACCTAAATATTTGTACCATAAATAATAAGTCAAATTGTTTAGATATTTTTCTTAGTAAGTACGATTATCCTAAAATTTGCTGCTTTAGCGAGCACAACTTGAACAGTACTAGTATTACTACTTATAACTTACCTAACTATAAATTAATTAGCAGTTATTCAAGAATAATACATAAGAATGGTGGAGTATCAATATTTGCGCACAATAGTTTAGCTCATTCGTTCAAGGAGTGCAGAATTAACTTAAGTTGTATAGAGAAAGATTTCGAGTTCTGTTCTGGCCTGGTTACTGTCAGGTCAATTAAGTACTTGTGTATTTGTATTTATAGATCACCTAGTGGTAATATAGAAGTATTTATTGATACGTTGTTAATTCTATTAGAAATAGTACATCTAAAAACAAAATATTTGTTTATTTGTGGCGATTTCAATGTAAATTTCTCGCTGGTATCACGAGAAGCGTTGAGATTGCTGAATATTTTTGACTCCTTTGGGTTGAAACATCATATTAATGAACCTACACGTATTGGTGTAACATCTGAAACCTGTATAGATAATATATTCAGTAATCTTAACGGTATTGTTGAATGTCTGGTCGTAGATAGCTCCATGTCTGACCATTTTGGTCAAATCTTACATACCTACCAATATTGTAGACCATCATACATCACACTTAACAATTTCAAAAAGAAATTTTGACCAAACAGGCAAGTTACACTTTAAAAAGATGTTGGCAACTGAAACCTGGGTTGATATGTCACATTCTTATATAAACAATCACTTTGATATATTTTTCTCTCTAGATTTTACTACCACTTTGAGTGTGCATTTCCAAACAAGAAATATACCATTAACAAGAAAAAGACAAAATCACCCTGGATCTCAAATGAAACTATTGCTATGTCTGATAAATTGAGGGACCTGCATCAGATATATTTGAGTGATAAAAGTAATACTGATTTATTAAACTATTATAGAGCTCAAAAAAATTTATTCTACAAATTTACCTCTGAAGAAAAAAAGAAATTTAACAATCGTAAAGCAGCATATTCACACAATAAATCTTGTGCAGTGTGGGTTATTATTAGGCATGAAACGGGGTATAATGTACCTTCCAAAACAGATAAACGGATGACTGATCAGGGTAGCATTATAGAAGAACCACAGCAACTTGCCGAAATGTTTGCCAACCAGTTTACTATTTCATATACGAGAGGAGCAAATAATTCGTTTAAATTTAATATTTTTTTACTATATAGTTTTTTTTTTGGTACCAACAAATTCTCAAGAGGTTGTGGAAGTTATCAAACATATCTCAAATAAAAATTCGGCTGGCATGGATGGAGTACCCTGTTCCCTGCTGAAATTAGTTGCCCATAAAGTTGCAGAGCCTCTAGCTCAATCAATTAACACTTGTTTTGAATCTGGGGAGTTTCCTGATCAACTGAAACATGTAAAGACTATACCAGTCCATAAGAAAGGCTCAAAAGTTGACATTAAAAACTACAGGCCAATAACGCTGACATCTGAATATCTAAAATTATTGAGAAACTAGTGTACAATAGGCTGCTAAAATTTTTAGTACAGCATAATGTATTGTCTAAGCATGGATTTATACCAGGTAAATCAACCGAGAGTGCTATACGTATATAGCTCCTTAAAGTACATAGTTGAGTGTCTTGACAAGGGGGAATGTGTAACAGGTATATACTTTGACTTTTCTAAAGCATTCGACTAGTTAGATCACGAAATATTAATGGACAAACTACATTGTTATGGCATTAGAGGTGTACCGCTCAAGCTTTTAAAATCTTTCTTAACTGGCAGAACACAGCAGGTGCGTTTAAGCTACGTAAATGGGGGGTAAAGTCAAATATTACTTTTCTAGTAAAAAGTCCATACAGTTGGGTGTCCTGCAAGGGTCAATACTGGGCCCCCTCCTATTTATTTTATATGTTAATGATCTACCTCAACATTTAGGAATTACATTCGTTTTTCAGTATGCCGATGACCTCTCATGTATAATATCCAGTCCAACAGTTAACCAAACTTCGGAGGACAGTTCTACTATTGTTAAGAACACATCTGCGTGGTCGTCAGATAATGCATTAACATTAAATGACACAAAAACAGTGCTAGTCAAATTTAGTAGTAACAGTTTTGTCCAGAATAGTATTTACGTACATTATTTAAAATCAATACCTGAAAGTAACACTATCAAATTTCTTGTGGTGGAACTGGATAACACTTTAAAATTTCAATCTCATATTGACAATGTAATTCGAAGAGTAAATACATATTGTTATGCAATAAGCAATATTCGAAATTCTATCGATGTGGACACTTTACGCATATACTACTTTGCTCAAGTTCAGTCTATCTTAAGCTATGGACTGGAATTTTGAGAAGCTATATCTTACTCTGCAAATGCTTTTATCGCTCACAAGCGTTTAATTAGGTGCATGCTTCAGGCTGGTACCAGAGAGCCCAGCAGGCCACTGTTTTTGATGTTAAAAATAATGCCTTTGCCTACATTATTTATATACCGCCTTGTTCGTTAAGAATAATCCGAAATTATTTTTAACTAACAAAGATATGTACGGGGACAATGCAATTCAAACACGCTGTGCTAATAGCTTAAAAATTCCACCTCATTCAACGGCACTATTTCAGAGGGAAACGGAGTACTGTGCAATTAAAGCATACAATGCACTTCCAATAGACATTAAGATATTAGAAAATACTTGTCAGTTCAAAAACAAATTAAAGGAGTATTTAATTGAGCGTTGCATTTACAATTACAAAGATTTTGCCAATATTGTGTAATTTCAACTTTGTTATTCATAGAGAACTTTAAATAGTTATCACTCTGACAATATCAATATCTATGTATAGATCCATGACAATAAATATTACTACTACTACTACTACTACTACTACAACAAAGCTATTAATTTCTAATAGTAAAAGCTTCGCGGTGGTAGATAATTTACAAAGGTTAAGAAGAGCCCGTCTTTTCTTAATAGATTCATTAAATATGGTACTTCGTAGAAAAGTTGTATTTCAGTCGCGTGAGTTATACGGTTAATCATTTAATAAAAATTATTTACTGAACAAACAATTCGGTTATACCTATCTTTTAGTAAGTAGTCTTTCCAGTCGAGTTTCGCCTCTGACGTGGTTCACACGTTGAGTTACCGTGCTCTTTTGCTTTTTTCCTCCTGATGAAGCCCCTTACGAAAGTGGGCGAAACGTTGAGTTCTTCGATCTTAATCATGACACGGTCCAATCCCGGAAGTCGTTTGTTACTTATCTTTTAGTAACTTAATTTCATCAAAATGCTATATTTGTGTATTAACTTTTCAGAACGACTGAGAGTGCTTAGAACGTTGTCAATTGCAACTGTTGTATATAAATGTCATTTATTTCGAATTTTGTTTATCACCTTACGTAGGAAATAACTAGATACTTGTAGCATCGGTATGCAATTGTGATAATTATAATATTCTTAGAAATGCGAATGGCAACCGGGGAAGTCAGCGCTTTTATTGCCCGCAAAATCACGCGGAAGATACGATTAAATTAGTTTTGCGGACACTGTATACGGCCGTAAACCGATTGCTTGCGTAGTAATAAGCAGTCCTTAATGCAGCTTCTAACAAGTAAGCATTACAAAAAGTACTTTTTGCCTAGTAATTTTAATTTTTGTTTAAACTTTATTTCAAAATAGATAATGAAAAAGTTATTACATTGAACCTCGACATGTTTATATCTCTGGCAGTTGACATCACGTTAGCACCTAACACGCTTTTCACTTGAACATTCTTTACTTACATAACTTGTGAAACTATATATATTGATATGCACTCTTTCAAGGTGTTTAGTTTATTTAATTTAAATAGCTCCGGTAGATCAAAGACTACATAAGCTTGTATGATATTATTTTTTAGATTGAAATAAATTTCTGTTTAGATAAATGCATGTAAAATATATGCCATTTTTAGAAAATTATTTACTATTGAGTGTATTTCTTTTGCAAGCTCCAGGAGAGCAACCACTTTCAAATCAGGTTAGGTTCATGCATTGTCAAAATTATTAGATTTGATAGTTGGTTAGTACTTACAAAAAAATTACTTAAACAAATTATGACATTTCTACAACTGTCAACGTCAAAATTTATGAAAGTAAAAAGTCAGTCAAAAGCATATCTGTTACACATATTATTTCAAATATCGACTATGGTAAGTAGTTCCTTCAAATATCTAATTCACTCACTATTAAAAACTTATTTCTTTTAGATCTTTTAACATATACCTATTTAGCTCACTCAAGCACTCCAGTCAGCATCACCGTCGAATAAAACACACGCCGCCCGTCTGCCAATGTTCTGGATCCCCAATTAAATACTACTCCCTAACTAGATGATTTCTGAGGCTTTCACGGCCGTTGTCGAAGAATTCGATCTCAATCATGACACGGTCCAATCCCGGAAGTCGTTTGTTATTTAACTCCTTAGCTACTTGCAATAGCTGTCATTGTTAACCGCTTTCGGTACAGCTCCAATGTAGACACCACCACTGCAAGCTCCCGGTCTACAAGAATTGCATTACTTGCAACAGCGACCAAATTATCAGCAATCCAAGCTGCCTCCAAATCCTTTGCCAGCTCCCGGTCTACAGGAATCACCTTACTTTTAACAGCGACCAAACTGTCAGCAATCCAAACTGCCTCCAAGTCCAACTCAGTTCTAAATACAACTATCCACAGCGACTGCAATGCCCTTTATCCAATTCTTACAGAACACTTCCGACGTTCAACAAGAAACTCGATGCTCCCCACGTCAAAATTCAACTCGGATGTAGATGTTCATCCAACAAGCTTGTTCAAATCCAACAGGATATTTCCATGCAGTGAGCATCCAATTCCAACGCAGATCCAAGATCAAACAGGATACCCAATAGTGACTCTTATGCAGTCTATCCAATTCCCCTACAGATTTTATTAATCCATGAAAACTATTTTAATGTTCTTAGCTGTTCACTTTCTTCTCTGTACCAACACCACTCAATTCCTTCTCCTCTACTCCATTTGTAGTATTGTTTATTATTCAGTTTGTTTCAAATATATATTTTATTCTTCGTCTCGTTAATTTTATTAATAACACCCCTTAATACACCAACCAGATAATAAAAATCATTTAATTACAGGGTTTTTATTTTTAAAATTTACTTTTTCCGAAAATACATTTACATTTTAGAAACAAAAATTTCAATTCACCATAGCAATAATTATTCATACCAAATTTTTTAAAGCTAACACTCCTGGATACATTTCAATACAGTTTATTTTAATTTGACATTCTTATAAGTGACTTTTTCAAATAATTATTCGACTCTGCCTTTCACCTTAATTCAAGCTATCTTACGGCTTATTCTGATTGCCATTTAATATAAATTATGATCTGAACTCTGATATGACTAATAGTATATTATATCATGAGGGACTAAAGTGCATCATTAAATCCCGCGAGTGAATAATCACTCAACGGATTTAGGCACTATAGTCCCGTGTGATATACGCTACTTTCTGCACTTTTGAGAACAGGGTCATTAAACATTTGCAAAATTTGGCATCTGTCAATTTGGAAACTAACAATTAAATTTTTTTTAAAAACTGAATTGCAGCAGGCCCTAATAGCCTGAATCAGTTGGCAGTACTGAAGTGTATTGTCAGTATATGTCAAATTCGAGATTTGCTGGTTAAGTTTTGCGTTAGTGTGTGTTAAATGACAAACAAAACCTAACCTACTAACCTCGTGTGCACACAAATTTACCATAGTTACGGTAACATTTTTACTTTAGTCCCTACGGATTAAATGAGCTACTTTGGTCCCTGAAATAAGTGACTAAAGCGCCAACTTGAGTTCCGAAAGTGCAAAAACAACTATCTTTACTAAATTAGTAGTATATTATATCATGAGGGACTAAAGTGCACCATTTAATCCCGTGAGTGGAGTTTGTTGCCTCGAGGGCGATGACCGAGGGCAACAACCACTCAAGGGATTTAGGCACTTTAGTCCCGAGGTATATACGCTATTTTTTGCACTTTTGGGAACCTTGGTGAGCGGATGGCGCAGCGAGCAAATGCTCACCTCTCAGGCGGCCGGCCCGGGTTCGATTCCCGGTAGATACTATACTAGATGGATTTTAAAAATCGTACACTCCCCGGCTACCACGCTAACATCTGTGGTAGTCGTTAACCCCAAATAAGGGAACTCTTCCTCAATTTCGATAGGTAAGGCTAGCCACCTACCCGGCCTAAGAGCAAAGAGGGCTCATAGAACCACTTTGTGGTTATAACAGGCCACTGGCCTACAATACGAGGAAGAAGAAGAAGAAGAAGAGGGAACATTATCATCAAACATTTCCAAAATTTGGAATCTGTCAATTTGGAAACTGACAATTACAATTGATTAAAAACTGAATTGCAGCAGGTCGTTGATAGCCTGAATCAGTTAGGCGTACTGAAGTGTATTGTCAGTATATGTCAAATTCGAGATTTGCAGGTTAAGTTTTGCGTAAGTGTGTGTCAAATGACAAACAAAACCTAACCTACTAACCTCGTGTGTACATAAATTTACCATAGTTACGGTATCATTTTTACTTTAGTCCCTAGGGATGAAATGAGCTACTTTAGTCCCTGTTTACGGGGACTAAAGTATCAACTTTAGTCCCGGAAGTGCAAAAACATTATTTAATCCATATGCTAGAACCCTTCTGATATATTGATTTATATTCAATGTTATTCATTAAATAAATCTCAAATAGTTATGTTGTTCTTTTACTACATAAATTCACCCTTGTACATTTTAATAATTAATTAATTTATCCTTCCATAAATTATCTCATACCTAGGGATTAACTTTCACAAACAAACCAGCAGTCCTGATATGCTACCATTACAATATATAACTTCTAAATGTGCATTATCTTACATTATTGGACCATAAATGTGTATAAAAATTTAAAATTTAATTAGATATCTACCATATGATTACATAACTCATATCTTTCCAATCCTTTTTGGCACATAAAATATAAATATAAAATTTAAGCATAATAATGTAGATCCACTTGGTCATCATGGGCTTTCTTGCATTAAAAGTGCTGGTAGACTTTCCCGACACGGTTCCCTCAACGACATTATTAAACGAGCTTTTACTTCTGCCAATGTCCCTTGCGTTCTCAAACCCAATGGTATCTTCAGGGATGATGGCAAACAACCGGACGGTATGACAATCATACCTTGGGAAGAAGGTAAATCGCTTGCCTGGGACGTAACCTGCACGAACACCTTGGCATATTCACATTTATCTGAATCATCTAAATCATCACGAGCCGCAGCAAATAAAGCAGGGCATTTAAAGAAACAGAAATATTAATCTCTAATTGAAAATAATTTTTTCTTTGCCTTTGCAGTAGAAACACTGGGTCCTTGGTGTAATGACGCTAAACTTTTATTCGAGAAATTAGGGAAAATGGTTGTTGATTGCAGTGGTATCCCTTAAGCGACAATTTATTTAAGACAGCGTATTAGTATTGCCATCCAGAGGGGCAATGCTGCTAGTATCCTGGGAACTGCACGTTTATCACTTTCTTTCAAGAAAATTTTTTATTTAACTTAAGGTTATACCTTTTCTTAATAATTGTATTATTTGTGTAATTTAGCATAATAATAATAAGTAATATAACTTTAATTATTCTCCTTAGCATAGAATTTCGGCTTAGACCGCGTAGTATTTGTATATGAACACCCAGCATTTTCTGGTTTAATGTGCCTTGCACCTTGTGAAGTCGAGAAAAAACCCGCGCGATGGCCATGCTCTTTGGTGGCTCGTGTTGTTTGAGTATCTTGAGAACGAGGATGCTTAGGCAGATTGCCGTTTTGCTGTTTGTGCATCCATATTCACTAACGTTTCGCAAACCTTGCAGCTTGCATCATCAGAGTGAAAGTCGCACAGTACATATAATAACTTTACATACAATTAATTAAATTGATGTGACATTTTTATCTACTAGCTCATCCTCATACACAGAAAAGTCTTGGATTAACGACATCACCCCAAGGTTATCATTCCAATGTTGTCTTTCCTATGTGTTTTCATATGTTTAACTAAACTATTTTTCTGTGCTGTTTTAAATTCACAATTGAAACAGGAATAAGGTTTTTCTCCCGTATGTGTTTTCATATGTCGAACTAAATTACTTTTAATAGCTGTTTTATACTCGCAAGTTAAACATGCATAAGGTTGTTCTCCTGTATGTATCATCATATGTTGGACTAAACTGCTTTTCTCAGCTGCTTTATATGTGCAAATTGAACATGTATGAGGTTTTACTCCTGAATGTATCTTCACATGTCGAACTAAAACTCTTTTTTCAACTGCTTTATAAGTCGCAAGTTGAACAAGAATAAGGTTTTTCTCCCGTATGTATTTTCGTTTATGACGAACTAAAGCACCTTTATTAGCCGTTTTATACTCGCAAATTGAACAAGAATAAGGTTTTTTCCCTGTATGTTTTCAGATGTTGAACTAAATGACGTTTATTAGCAGTTTTAAACTCGCAAGTTAACATGAATAAGGTTGCTCTCCTGTATGTATCATCATATGTTCGACTAAACTTTTTTTCCGAGCTGCTTATATGTGCAAATTGAACAAGTATGACGTTTTACTCTGCATGTATCTTCACATGTCGAACTAAATCACTTTTTTTAACTGCTTTATACTCGCAAATTAAACATAAATAAGATTTTTCTCCCGTATGTATTTTCGTATGATGAGCTAAAGCACCTTTATGAGCTGTTTTATACTCGCAAATTGAACAAGAATAAGGTTTTTTCCCTGTATGTATCCTGATATGTAGTGTTAACTATTTTTTCTGTGCTGTTTTATACTCGCAAATTGAACAAGAATAAGGTTTTTCCCCTGTATGTGTCCTGATATGTAGTGTTAAACTACTTTTCTGAGCTGTTTTATAATCGCAAATAGAACATGAATAAGGTTTTTCCCCTGTATGTATTTTTATATGTCGAACTAAATCCCTTTTATTAGCAGTTTTATACTCGCAACTTAAACATGCATAATGTTTTTCCCCTGTATGCACTTTCATATGTCGAGCTAAACTACGCTTCTCCGATGTTTTATACCTACAAATTGAATATAAATCAAGTTTCTTTTGTGTAAGTGTTCTTGTATGGTTAATTAACTTATCTTTCGCTACTGATTTATTTTTGCAACTAGAGCACAAACTTTTGCCTTCTGCTTTATTTTCACAGACATTGCAAATAAACTGTTCTTCTGAAATGCTTGGGTTTGCTGCACATGTAGCAAGAGGTTCATCTTTTATATTAATTTCCTCCTGTTTGATATTCAATCCGTAATAAGCTGTGTTGTCGATAATACCTTCCATGAATTTTTGCTGTAAATGTAAGTTTCCGACTACTTGATATTCTTGAACTTGTCGTTCATGTAAGGTGGTGGCCGCTACACTATACAAATTATTATCAAATAACTCCTGCTTCACATCCATTGTGATTCTGAAAACAAAACCGGCATCAAAATTTAGTTACATTAACAGGCTTACGTATAATTACAACTTTCAAATTTCCTGCAACCGAGTTCTGATATGGTTACTTACATTAAATAACTAAAATTCTACAAAGTAACTAATACAGAATCAAACTAACAGAAAAACGTAAGGAAAACTTCAACAACCACCATTTTGCTGACAGATGAATTACGTTAAATGGAATTCAAAAGAACTACTCTTATGAAGAAGGTGTGCCACAACAGGATATTCATGTATTAGGATTAATACATGGAGTAATAGGTATCGAAACCGATCCCCAAGCTACAGAATCTGCGAGGATATTTACGCCTCTTTAATACTACATACTCGGAGAGAATTTTCCAAGAAGCTCTGGAAGAAATTAATGACGGTAGCAAAATGAATGGCGAGTATATTAATAATATAAGATATGCAGATAATACGGTGGTAATCGCAGACAACTCGAAAGCCTGCAAGATATAATGGCAAGGGTAGTGGAGGTAAGCCAAAGATACGGGCTCTTAATGAATTTTAAGCAAAATATATGGTAGTATCAAAGAATACGAACATTGCTGGACAACTCCTTATAAATAACCAACACATAGAAAGAGTACAGACATATATATATCTGGGAACAACAATTAACGAAGCCTGGGATCACTCATGTGAGATTAAGTGTCGAATAGAGAAAGCTAGAGCTGCATTCCTGAAAATGTGGAAAGTATTTCGAAGTCATGATTTATCCTTACCTCTGAAAATCAGATTATTGAAGTGTTATGTCTTCTCGGTGCTGCTATATGGAGTCAAAGCAAGAAACTTGAAGCGTTTGAAATGTGGTTGTATCGAAGAATTCTGAGAATTTCATGGATGGACCATATCATCAATCAAGCTGTCCTAGAGAGAATGGGGAAAGAAAAAGAACTGATTCTCTCAATAAAGTCACGAAAACTACAATATCTAGGACATTATGAGAAACAACCAACGATACGAGTTATTGCAACTAATTTTGCAAGGGAAGGTGGAAGGCAAGAGAGGCCCGGGAAGAAGAAGGATATCGTGGCTGAAAAATTTACGTGTATGGTACAACCATCGACATATAGAAATGGACCGCTAGTCAGAGCTGCGCGAGCCAAACGGGATAGAAAGAGAACGCATATGACTTGAGAACGCTCTGTCCTTGTTGGCGCTCAGTAGCGTACTGCGCGACCGCCCTGTTGCTGTGACGTCATTTTCTGTCGGCCAATAGAAGGCCGGCAGGAAAAGGAACATTTTCTGTCGGCCAATAGGAGGCCGGCAGGAAAAGAAAAGATAGTTCATAAAGTGTTCTCTTTCTCTTTCTAACGCAAAGAGTTGCGCAGTAACAGAAGAACGGTGGGACTCATAGGCGTAACTTGGGAGGGGCAAGGGGGGGCGGTGACCCCCCCCCAAAACTTTGATTCTAAAGTGCAAGTGCAGCATTTTTTTGCAATTTAGGTTTAAAAATGTTGTAAAGTCTTGATTTTGCCCCCCAAAAAGTGATGCTCCAAGTTACGCCCATGGTGGGACTTTTCCGAGCTGTAGCTGATAAGGTGTGCGTTGCAATGATGATCGCCAACATCCGAAACGATAGGCACCGCAAGAAGAATATTACAGTATCTACCACGTGATCGTGGCATACGACCGCTGAGGCCAATTAAAAGCAATCTAGACGTAAACAACCCCCACCTTGCCGCCAACTTACCTGGCGCGGAACATTTCCACCACAAGTGGCAGACGACGGTACTACTAAAGAGCCGCAAATATCAACGCAGGTTTTGCCGGCCGGCTTGTGTGGGGATCGGTCTCGTTACCTCTTACTTCATGGATTAATATAGTACTGATGTAGGGTTGCCACATTTAAAAATATCAATCTCGGGACTAGATTACGAAAAGGGCGAGGTGCTCGTGGGGAAAAGGGAAGTCTTACTTTCATTTTTCAAGATTTTTATAAATTTCATTGCAGCTATTTTTAGAAATATTAGAAACTGAATACTAAAGAAACACGCTAAACTATTATTCGCAAAGGAAACTAATAATAAAATACATGTAACAAGAACACTAATACGAAGCTCTGATAATAGTATATTATGTTATTAGGAGCAAAAGTTATATTTTATGTGGCCAGGCTGGACGGGTTATCTGCCGAGCTTGCGAGGCAGATAAGTACAGCCGAGCCACATAAAGATACTTTTGCTCCGAATAACATATAGTATTTTTTCTTCAAACGTTTTTATAACAAATTTTACAACTTTGTGAACAAAATTCGAAGAAAATTACTTGACCTCGTCAGCGGCAGATAATATTATCTGCCGCTGACGAGCGACAGATAAAGTTGTCAGCGGCAGATAATAACTTTATCTGCCGCTGACGAGCGGCAGATAAAGTTATTATCTGCCGCTTGGCAATAAAGTGACAGTTTAGCATCATCAATCCAGCAGTATAACGCCATATTTTACTGCCGTTTGAAGAAAATAGTATATTATGTTATTAGGAGCAAAAGCTATATTTTATGTGGCGAGGCTGGACGGGTTATCTGCCGAGCTTGCGAGGCAGATAAGTACAGCCGAGCCACATAAAGATACTTTTGCTCCGAATAACATATAGTATCTTTTTTTCAAACTTTTTATAACAAATTATTTACAATTTTCTGAATAAAATTCGAAGAAAATGATAATATATATATAATAATAAAGTTGTCAGCGGCATATAATAACTTTATCTGCCGCTGACGAGCGGCAGATAAAGTGTTTTAGATGCCATGGCAATGAAGTGACCGTTTAGCATAATCAATCCAGTAGTATAATGGCACATTTTACTGCCGTTTGAAGAAAAAAATGTTTATTTTACAATATGTGGTTTTTAGTAGTACCTTTACCATCACTTCATATTTACATCTGTTTCTCCTGCAGCAGAAGTAGTTTCATTGGGATTCTTATATAAATCATACTTCTTGAAACCTTATATTTCCTTAAATGTTTACTTATATCAAATGTGGATCAAGGTGTTATTGGCGTAAACCCATAATTAATAGCCTATTTAAAAAAATCATTTGAAACCCAGATTCTAAAATAGCGAATAGCTTGATATTGAATGTACTATTTTTGTCAAACAACTCGTTCTAAATTGTATTTGAGGCATGGCAGAATTTGCAGAACTCACTCGAAATTGGTAAAGAGTAATATTTTCTTGGAAAATCGGGACATTTCGGGACAGTATTTCGTATTTAATGTCATACTTGACATTAGATTTTTAAGTGAGTTATAGTTGCATTTATAAATTATAAAATATTTCATAGCCATACTAGATGGTAATCCTGCTGTTTCCGTTTCCAATTTTAAACTACCGCGCCTAGAGCCAGTAATATAGGAGGGATGCCGCAACACTGAGGGTCGATTATACCACACTTTAGAAGCAGTTCATTTCGATAAAGAAATAGTGAAAATTGGAAAAATGGAAATTTCAAGACAATTAAATTTTAATTCACATACAAAATATTACAAATAATTATTTATTAGCAATAAAACTATTTTCATTATAATTAAAGTTCTTAGCACCTTCGTTAATATTCTCTTTCCATAAAACTAAGCCTTCACCAATTTTTCATTATCCTGCGTTTATTTTTGAAGACTGTACACTGCTGGTTTGCAGTAAAACTAATTAAAAATTGCAATAATTTCCTATAATATAATTGAAACAAAATAAAATTTGTCAGAAATGGATAAGGAAGATACAGTGGTGTGCAGGGGAACAATTAAATATACTGTATTTGCAAATAAAACTCCAAACAGTGGTAAGTTTATTCAACATAAAAAAGTGCAAAACATGTAACTACAAAAAATAATATTTAAGTATTTATAAAAAACTACACATATATTTACAAAAATTAACTGTATCGTTATTAAAAGTGCATATGTATTTACAAAAAATATATTAAGTTGTTTCTTGGTAAATATATATACATTTTTTTAATAGCAATGCAGTTTAATTTTGTAAATATATGTATACTTTTTTATAAACAATATAAATACGTTTTGGTAAATATTTATGCACTTTTTTAATAACAAAAAGTTTATTTTACAAATATACAGTGTGGTCCATTAAGTGTGCAACAAATGGGAATTTTTTTTATTAGTTGTACAATCGAAATTTAAATATTACCAAAAGTTAGTGCATGTTTGATAACCATATCAGATGCCCTTAGAATGGCTCCAAGTCAAACAATATACAGGGCAGGACAAAAAACATGAAATTCGTTCAAGAACAAAATTACCTTATTTCAAAAAATATAGCAAAATTTTATTGAGAAAAGTTGTTTAGAATTAAAAGTTATGCTCAAATACAAAGTCACGGCCTCCTATTCGAATTTTGATTCTTTTTTGGAAAATTTTGTATTACCCCCGTATGACACACATTTTTATTGTTTTGATTTTATATGTATTTAAAGTAGCAACAACCACATCCCTTTTAAATAACTTTTAGCAACTTGAAGCTTATTTGTAAAATTTACTTGGATTTATATTTTTTTAGATAAGCGTCCACTTCATGTTTGTTGCAACGATATTTAAAAAAACTTTAGAATTTCACAAATTTTCTTTTTAACAAGGCAAATGCTTTACTAATAATAATTTACATATAAAAAACTCTTACTAAAATCAGAATAATAATAATATGTATCATACGGGGATAATACAAAATTTTACAAAAAAAAAATCAAAATTCGAATAGGAGGCCGTGACTTTACATTTGAGCATAACTTTTAATTGTAAACAACTTTTCTCAATAAAATTTTGCTATATTTTTTTAAATAAGGTAACTTTATTCTTGAACGAATTTCATATTTTTTGTCCTGCCCTGTATATTGTTTGACTTGAAGCCATTCTAAGGGCATTTGATATGGTTATCGAACATGCACTAACTTTTGGCGGTATTTAAATTTTGGTTTTACAACTAATAAAAAAATGTCCCATTTGTTGCACACTTAATGGACCACACTGTATATGTACTTTATAAACAATGTAATTTATTTTTTGTAAATGTTTATGCATCTTTTTAATAACAATACAGTTTAATCTTGTACATATATTTCAATGGATGCTCTCTAATGACTGGGTTTTAATTAATATTTAATTGTAAGTTAGAGCAAAATCCAATATGTACAATTCACTGATTTAATATTTTACTGTGTACGGAACTTTGCCTGCTATCAAATTATTAGGCTGGTTAAAATGTGACCCGTATTTCATTTACTTGTTCAAAATAAATGGTTATGTGCCCGTTTTTATATTTTATTTATCTGCAATTAATTATAAAACGCTAGCTCTCAGTAAAGCAATAACTCCTCAGTTGGGTTCCAAGTTGATTGTAAATTACAAATTATTTGATACGGTCTTGTTCACCGCATTTAGTTCCAATGCACGGTAGCTAATTGTCTGCAATACTGTCAAAAATTTACAAAATGGAGTACTTATGCAAGTCTGATGTATTTGACGTTTAAAACCAATGTATATATGAGAATTTGCACGGTAAATATTTAAATCTTTGCACTTTGGCAGTAATTAACAGATTTTGTTACAGGCACTAATTTATTTTGTGACGTCACCACCGTCCCTTTGTTGTTTAAAGCGACGCTACTACAAGCATTTGTTAGTTCCTTCGCCTAACCTCATAATTTATGGATGCTTCCTAATCACTTGAACTGCGCCTTCGCTGCGGTTTTGGATATGCTCGGATCTGGTTAAGTAAGTTCTGATCTTGTATGCACATAAATATCCCGGCTCGAACACTGATATTGTTTTAGGCAAAATTGGTACCTTGTCCTCGAGATGACGCCGTTGGAATATCGTTGCTGTTACTGGCCCCCTTTGGAGTCAAATCTCCTGGAGACGTTGTTACCGAGCTGCACTAAGCCCTGGAATGTTGACCTATTGGCTCCGATGAGAATTTGGGTTGCAGTCGAGGATCGGAGACTGGAGGTGCTCGCTCCCGACGACATAATCGGAGGCAAAATGAAAATTTTCATTTTTATGTTGCGGATCTGCTCACCAACACTTGTACAAGGGCACTGATGTGTGTACAATAAAACTGGGTACTTTTTATACTGGTAAAACACTTTATTATATCTTAAAACAGTAATTAATGTGGAGCACAAATTTGCCCTGTCATTCAATCATTTATTTCATTTGTTGTCTCTTCTTCCGTAATTAAAACAAATTAGAATCTATCGCTATGGTTACAATACAAACGGAAATAAGTTTTTGTTAATTTAAATACATTCTAGAAAAAGGTTTGATAACATAGTTTTAAATCTTCAAATTTCTTACAAACAAAATTTATTGTCTGTTTCTTAGAATTAAAAATCGTTTATTTGCGCCACACACACAAACACGTTATATTAGTTGCTCTGCTTTTTACAACCGTTGAATGCACTGTTTAATTATAGAGTTCATTACTTCTTAATTGCTTTTCCATGTCCTGCTGCCTGCTTTCTTCAAGATTGCTCTATTGCAATGTACCGTTATGTTATTCTGGCTTCTTTGCCTTTTTAGAATTCCCAAAAATTTCACTGACTAGCTTTACTGAAACTACGCTTTTTTTACTTGCACATAGCAAACCTTTTTGTGACTCTTAATTTCTTTCGGTTCGGCTATTCATTATGCACAAACCTATTATTTAATTTATTTCCAAGTCAACCTCGACCCCTATGAAAAACAAGCTTGTCTTTTGCGTTTCTTACTTAATTACTTTATTATTACTGACATCTCTGTGTCAATGCATTTATCGTTTGAACATTAAACTTATCATTGCAGTTACATAAAACACTCCAACTCTGTGTTTATTGAAATGTTCATTAATTTGCACTGCTAGCAGAGTCGAGTCGTGGGCCTAAGACCATTACAATATGTGTACTTTTTTATAAACAATTTAATTTATTTTTGGTAATATTTATGAACTTTTTTAATAATACAGTTTATTTTTGAAAATATATGTGTACTGTTTTCAAACAATTTAATTTATTTTTGGTACATTTTTATGCACTTTTTTAATAATACAATTTATTTTTGCCATCATATGTGTACTTTTTTATAAACTATGTAAATTATTTTTGGTAAATATATATGCACTTTTTTAATAACAATACAGTTTATTTTTGTAAATATATGTGTACTGTTTTATAAACAATTTAATTTATTTTATTAAATACTTTTTTAATAACAATACAGTTTATTTTTGTAAATATATGAGTACTTTTTGATAAACAATTTAATTTATTTTTGGGAAATATTTATGCACTTATTTAATAACAATACAGTTTATTTTTGTAAATATATGTGTAATGTTTTATAAACAATTTAATTTATTTTTGGTAAATATTTATGTACTCTTTGAATAACAATACAGTTTATTTTTGCAAATATTTATGCACTTTTTTAATACCAAAAAGTTTACTTTTTTATACATATGTGTATTTTTTTATAAACAATTTGATTTATTTTTGATAAACATATTGCAGTAGCTCCACTTTGAGCTAGCCCTTAGTTAATTTCTTTTTCAAGTCAATTATGTTAAATTTTACTTTTAACTAATTATTTCAATTGAGTACTCCTATCAGGGTGGTTCGCCAATCTAGTTATCTATTAGTTGAAGTTTAAATTATATATAAATCCTTGACTACTTAATCACGTTAACTGTCAACTTGACCTCTACATTTAATCAATCCAAGTATTGACAATTATCCTTTACATTGACATATCTATTAATCAATTCACCAAAGTAAGTACTGTATTATGTTTATTTTCATTCGTACTTTTACTGTTTGTTATTTAAAATGCTTTTATATGAATTATTAACACAAACCTTAAAACTTCTCCAGCTTTCACTGCAAATATCCAAATACCAACCGCTTCCAACGTCTACAGTTCCCGATGTTCACAGTCTGCAACGCCTACCGCTGATTCCTCCAATATTCACAACTATTATGGTCCGTCAACCTTCAAACCGCATCTAACCTGTCAATAACTTGAGTTGTTCGTAGAATCCAGTCCTGCTCCCTTTATCAATGTTACCGTCACTCCAATCTATTCCTGGTAAGTTTCAGTATTATAGATGATCCCAATCTAACCTTCTTTATTCCTCAGATAGTACTCTGTATTCATCAACACCCACATAACCGTCCAAATCAAGCAGCTAATTCCGACAACTTTCTTTTAAATATTTGACCCGTCTTCCTTACAACCACCAACGTCACCAATGAATCCTAATTATATCTTGCATGCATCAATAAATCCAAATCCCTTCAAATAATGTAATCTTCTGTGTTATTTATATCCAATTCACTGTATTGCACAACTCTTCACCGATTGTATGGTTTTATTAATTCCGGGTTATATTTTCATATTTTCACCACGTAGGTTTGTTAATAGCCCTTTATTTTGTATTTTACCAAATAATTATGCAAAATAAGGCATAATTTCAAAATTTTTAATCTCAAAATCAGTTATTTCAAAAATCAATATACATTTTCTATCAGTTTGTTTATTTAACTAACTAAACAAATTTTTATAAGCCTCGTAGTTACAATTCTTCTTGCCTTCTTAAAAATATTAATGTCCTATTATTACATGCTACAATTCTTTATTATTATCTCAAGCACATTTGTCAATTGTAACCTTGGCTTGAAACTTTATTAAAATTGAACTCAACCATCAAAATTGAATACTCAATTGCTATTTACTTATCGAATTACCTTACTCATTGTCTCAATTAATTTTCATTATTGATTTTGAAATTAACACCCAATCTTATCTAAACACTTCAAATTTGGATTGTAATAATCTTCCAAATTTATCGATTTTATATTTTGATTTTGCAACTACCCTTAGTGTATCATAACAAAATATTCACTTTTTAATTAACTATACATAGTTAATTTTTGTAAATATACGAGTACTTTTTTTAAATTTTCGGTAAATACAAGGTGCTTCACGAAGAATAATCAGCCTGACCAAATTGTCGATGCAACCAACATTACATTTTGGAAACTTACTTTGCGACACTTTAAAAAACTACCTATGCTTATCAATCATTGAAATCTACTAGACCTTGTAGATATGTACTTTTTTAACAGCACTATAGTTTATTTTTGTAAATGTGTGTGTACTTTTTATAAACAATTTAATCTATTTTTGGTAAATATATATGCACTTTTTTAATAATACACTTTATTTTTGTAAATATATGTGTACATTTTAGAAACAATTTAATGTATTTTTGGTAAATTTATATACACTTTTTAATTAACAAAATAGTTTATTTTTTTAAATGTACAAGTACTTTTTTTAATTTTTGGTAAATACAAGGTGTTTCACAAGGAATAATGATCCTGAAAAAATTCTCGATGCAAACAACATTACATTTTAGCAACTTAGGTACTAATTTGGATCCGCGATGCCTATCAATCATTGAAATCTACCTGACCTATGAAAATGTAATGTTGGTTGCATCGAGAATTTGGTCAGGCTCATTATTCCTCGTGAGTCACTTTGTATATATGCACTTTTTTAATAACAATATAATTTAGTTTTGTAAATATATGTGTACTTCTTTATACGCAATTTAATTTGTTTTTGATAAATACATATGCACTTTTTTAATAGCAATACAGTTCATTTTTGTAAATATATGTGTACTTTTTATAAACAGAATCATTCAATTTTGGTAAATATAGAGGGTGTTAATTAAGTATGTAGACAAACTTTAAGGGGCGATTCCTTGATCAATTCTAAGATAAAAAGTTCATACAAACATGGGGCCAAACGACTTCGTTTTCAAAATACAGGATGTTAAAGTTTAAACATAAAATTTTCTTTCAAAAATTTAGAAAACGACTTGAGGTATTCTCTAATGAAACTTGGTGTAGGTTAGTATTTCATAAAGTGGCATTGTTCGGTCAAAATAAATGCAATTTATTTCCACCAGTCGCGTGCATCGAGGCCACCTCAGTTACCTTATTTTAGAAAAATCTGGTACGCCACTGTTCTTTAGCCAAAAGTTTTGTAGCTATTGTAAGATTGTTTGTCATTAAATAATATTTTTTTAAAACTATTTTAAGCTGTATTTTGAAAATGGAGCCGTTTAGATCCCATTAAACTCCAATGAACGAAATTGCTGTTACAGATTTTTCCGTTTTCCTATCCACTACTTGTGGTATTACCCTTGAGTATTGCACCACTCCCTCTTAAGGAATATTTAACTAAGCAAAATTAAATCTGGCAACACTGCTAAATGTTGGGGATTTTTCATGCTAAAGCGGTTGAAAGACGTTAGTTGTGTCGCTAATGTTAAATTCGTTATGTCAAAACAGCAATTTCATTGCGTTTGTACATATGGGAACACGCATTTACCTCTAGCGATTTCTTTCGTTTGAAAGAAAGTAATTATGATTCTCATATTATGTTCTAGTGCAAATTCTAGTAAGTTTTAGCCATTTATATTACTTTCCTTTACGTTTACAATTTGTGCTCAGTCTATTCCTTACCATATTATAATATACCTGGACGGAGCTATGGTATGGTTGCAAAATAAATGTAGAAATGTGGGACTAAAGGTAGAGGATGAAATTCTATATACTTCATACTTTGCCGATGACCAAGTAGTTATTGCAGAGGACAAATATGACATAAGGTACATTGTTGGGAAACTACAAGAAGCCTACAAACATGTACCGTTTTCTATACAAAGAATACCAAAGCTATAAATTTACCTCTACGTTACCTACGCAATGCTGCGCAGCTATAACAAAAATACTCCGTTGTCTATTATGGTAACAAGGAAGTATACGCTCGCAACAGCTCAAGTCGAAGTCGGGAGTGGGTTCTGACAAAATAAATATGATTATCCGCAAGTACAAATATGTGTAATTGTATGCTTACCAGAAGAGCCAAAAGCTTAAAGACTGACACGGGACGTGTGACAGTTTGAAAACCTTTCAAGTTTACAACCAATGTAACAAGTTTTCTATAGTATATTATATCATGAAGGACTAAAGTGCACCATTTAATCCCGCGAGTGGAGTTTGTTGCCTCGAGGGCGAAGCCCGAGGGCAATAACCACTCAAGGGATTTAGGTACTTTAGTCCCGAGGTATATACGCTATTTTTTGCACTTTTGGGAACATTATCATCAAACATTTCCAAAATTTGGAATCTGTCAATTTGGAAATTGACAATTATAATTTATTACAAACTGAATTGCAGCAGGTCCTGGTAAGCCTGAATCAGTTGGCAGTACTGAAGTGTATTGTCAGTATATGTCAAATTCGAGATTTGCAGGTTAAGTTTTACGTCAGTGTGTGTCAGATGACAAACAAAACCTAACCTACTAACCTCGTGTGTACATAAATTTACCATAGTTACGGTATCATTTTTAATTTAGTCCCTAGGGATTAAATGAGTTACTTTAGTCCCTAGGGATTAAATGAGTTACTTTAGTCCCTAGGGATTAAATGATCTACTTTAGTCCCTGTTTACGGGGACTAAAGTATCAACTTTAGTCCCGGAAGTGCAAAAAATTACTAACTATAGTGATCCAAGAATAATAATAAATAATTAAACATCTTAAAATAAAACTCTTGGTTCATTAGTAGTTCAAACAATGCAACATTTGACATAAGGCATTCGATGAATACCCACTGATTAAATTTAAACTTTCAATTAAGTACTTGTACTTTGAACGTATATCACAAAGCAAATTAAATTATGGCACACATCCCAATTAAATTAAACATCCAAAGTACTGGTTTAATCTAACAGTTGTAACGAAGCAAAGTAACTGATACAGTCATCGATGCCTTTTAGACACCTGATGTTTCCAGCGCAGCTCATTCTCGTGTGTTGCGGCCACGTCTTCTGAGATGAACTGGCAAGGTCATAGGCGCTCGTTCGAAAACGATGAAATGGAAAGCAGTGGACCCAGCGAGGGGAAACAAATGGAATTCCACAAATTCCATAAATTACTTGGTTAACGGCCGAGCAAAGCAAGCCCCTACGGAAAATCTATTAAATTTTACAACTGAAAATGCACCCAAAGAAAACAAATGGATTACATACCAACCATCATGTAAGCCAGTACGCGGGGTCACAACAAAATACCATTGTATTAACAATCTAAGCCCCAAATTCCATGGGATGGCAGGAGATTTTTCGCAAAGCGTCCGTTTGCACAAGACAAAACTAAGATGGATGCCGAACGAATTTATTTATCGAAAAATTAAAGTGATCAAATGTTTTCCAAACCCCTCAACCCAATATGACGCGGAATGTACGTCAAAAATAACCAATAGCAAAGAAGTAGCCAAAATGTACGTCAAAATTAATCAATGACAATGAAACCGCAGTTCACTGCAGAGAAACGCAGCTAGAGTTCTTATGTACTAAAGGTTGAGCCATTGGATCCACAAATCAAGGACCATGTGATGTAGCACAGATATATTTAATTTGTTTTAGTTGAAAGAAGTATGCATACAGTTTAAAATCGGCAAAAATAAGGTACTCCATGGTTTGTCGATCTAAAACCAGTCACCCTATATGTCCTAACAGGGACTTTAACGCAGCTACAGGTGCTATATACAAGACAGTGTCCCCATACAATTTTTGACCGCTATTTTCAAGCAAATTTCAACCTTTAGAAATTATTGAACGTTTTTGAATGGCCATTATTTGGGCCCTAGTTATTTTATCTATTTGATGTTGGTTACACGTGCAGTGTTATGTTGAGGTTGGCATTTTTTATTGGAGTTCGTTCGTTGTGCTTTGAGGTTTTGAGGTTATTTAAACTCAATTAGAATCAATCTAAGCGCACACACCAACGGAAACCAAATAGAACTAGAGCCTGTTCATTACGTTATGGACAAAACAAAACCTTTGAAATCCGACAATTCTAACTTGTCACATTTAAATACTGTGCAGCATATCAGTTTTTGGGGCATGATAACATTTCACCCGCTTGCGACGCTAATTAATTATTTGATACTGTCAATTCAGATTTATGAAATATTAAAGGTTTTGTTTTGTCTATAACGAAATGAACAGGTTCTACCAACCTATTTGGAAACTACCTGGAAATAACAAAATATTTTGCCTGTTAATGGCAGACATGCGCGTCGACCAATAGCCTGTTACGGTATTAAAAGAACTTTGCGACACCCACCCAAGGTGAGCATCGCACCACGGAATCAGTCCTGAAAAACTGGCACACTTGCCCTGAAATCGGTTCGAAATAGGCTAAAAGGGCCACGGCTGGGACGCTCAGGGAGTCGGGCGTAAGTCACACGATACGTTCTGGGCAAGCGTGTGGTGGCATAATATATACAGGGTATGTCGAAATCATGAGGGCGCCACCAAGCCTGTCTTAACCCGGCTAACCGGGCCTGGACGGTTAGACGGGAGCGAAGCATGCAAAATACTCCGCCAATAGGATTGTAATTAGGTGTCAATCCGGCCGCGACTACGCAGCTGTCTCACCCACCTGCACGCTCAAAGCTCCTTCGTTCCGTCGTACAAGAATCAGTACAATGAAGGGGGCGTCTATCTGTAACAGAACATGCACAAGTCGAAACAAAACAATAAATCCCTTAACTAACCAATCATGTATTGAACTTCGGGTTACAATGGGGCGGCAAAGTGCGTCGCCCTATATCTATACTTAGACTATAATTAAGGGCACCAGCTGGCACGCGCGCTCTAAACTTAGCGACAGATGTTGAACAGTAGTGAACAGTAATGAACAGTAATGAGTAGTAATGAGTACAAATATGCTGGCGCGTCGCCTTATGCAGCGGACAGCGAAGATTAAATTAGCACTCGCGATATGGACAGTCTGCAATTCTGAAGGAATGCACCAATATGATGGCGCGACCCCTTATGCAGCGGACAGCGAAGATTAAATTAGCACTCGCGATATGGACAGTCTGCAATTCTGAAGGAATGCACCAATATGATGGCGCGACGCCTTATGCAGCGGACAGCGAAGATTAAATTAGCACTCGCGATCACAGCGGTAATCAGGTTAAAGACACATACCTTAATGCGTAGGCGGCGAGAGAACCTGGTACAGTTGAGTTGCGACAGGCTGCAGTCGTAGGTGGCAGATACCTTCGATGTTACAACGGCTGTAGGGATGAGTGCACAACCGCCTTAATGGCGACGTGAGACGCGTCCAAGACGCGTACAACGGGACGACGAAAAATGGGCCACTTTCGTTCTGCGGAACAGATCCTCGTAGGTCGAGATGAAGGGGGCACGACCCCTTACTTACGGAAGCAGGAACTGGGCTCCAAACACCCACGCTACGCCGAAGACAATTCGAAAAACTCCGACTCACAACCACCACACGAGCGTTCTTTGCAACGGGCTGCGGACAACTGCCACTTAGGGCGGAACCGTATGTCACATACGTGCTGAAGCAGCACTTCGACGGGAAAAAGGCTGACGCCCCCGCCAAGGGCGGGAGCGTCGCACGAACTCACACACTATCTGACCACTTGTTCGTTCGACGGCTCTCGGCTGAATCCCCCGAGGGAAGCGTTGGCAAAGGTCACCTTGGTCGTGTCCCCACGTGACTAAACCTTGGCAGCCAATCGCGGGGCGATAAAACGAAACAAGTTAATGCCGGCACCAATGGCATCACGCCTCAGCGGCGTGCTTTCTAGAAGATTCGGAATTCGGAAAAACGTCATCAGAGGGGAGCTCCAACCGACGAAAAATACTGCTTTTGGAGCTTAATATGTGCGACATCGTGATTCTGGAATTAGGCGATGGAGCCAAATAAAGAACTAAAAGGGCTTAGCATACGGGCACGCTGCCCTAAAGCCTAGGTGGCTATTTAAAATACCAAAATGACCTAAATAAAGGCGTGAAATGCAATTAAGCATCTGCGACAGCAAAATGACTTAACAAGCGGTGAAGACATCCCAATGGCCACACTGTCTTGTATATAGTAACTGTGCGCAGCTAATGTACCTGTATAATACTTTAATAAGAGTAGAGCAAACGGCGAAAAAATTTGGATAATTTTTTTATGGCCACTATGATTTAATAAAATATTGAAAAAACAAGGTGTTCTATGTTGGCGGCACTGTAAGTCTATGTCAAATTCGAGGTTAGCAGGTTAGGTTTTGCGTCAGTCTATGTCAAAACTGACGCAAAACCTAACCTACTAACATCGAATTTGACATCGACTTACAGTGTCACCAACAATACATTTCAGTATTGACAAACGAAATTTTTTCCATAGGTGACTCTGAAAAGACGAGTTTTCTAACATCTGTTACTAAGAAATACTATTTAACTTTTTCATTTAAATTGCTCTAAAATTTAAATTTTTGTAGGTGTTATGAAAAATATTCAACGACATACGGCCGTTATCGCATCTAACTAACTCGGATAAATTTATTAGCTTCGGCTTAACGGTCTCGGCCACAAATTTATCCTCGTTTGTTAGATGCTTCCTAACGGCCTGATGTCGTTAATAACTATAACAAGCGTTATCGCAATGCAATTACAACAACCAAAATCTACCCCGATGCAGATATTTCATTGGATCGCGTACCAATTATCTCTAAAATAGAAGTAAAACTGAAAAACAGCAAAAAGTAAAAACAGAAACGAGGATCGATACGGAGAAATTAAAGATGACCAAATAAAGCAAACAGTAAGTAAAACAATAAACAGGTACATAACAGAACACCCGCAATTAAAAATAGCACACCCGAAAACAGGATGGGATGAAATCACTCAAGTCATTCAAACAACATGTAAGGAAAACCTACACAAAGAACACAAAAAACATAAAGACTGGATGACTAAGAAAATTCTGAAGTTAATGAATGAAAGAAGATAAGTCAACATATGTGCAGAAATTTATAAACTGCTACGCGACTCTAGTCAATTTGATCAAAAACTTGTAATGATCACCAGGTAATAAGCTTTATTTCCTTTTGACTTTTTAAACGGTCGTTTACTGTCCTCTGAACTGACTTGGTAAATAAGTTTTTACAGGCAAGGTGCCCGTAAAAATGTTACCATGGCGACTTTACAAGCACCTTGTATTCTAATAAACACATCCTTTATTAATCCCAAAAGCTAAAATCGGGTTAAAAATATATCAATAACATAAGATTCATCTGTCAGTTTGAACCATGTCACAAGGTGTGTTCATTAAAATGATTTTCTCACAAGAATACCTGATTTTTAAATGGAATCATATTTTCGAAACGAGGTTCCATAGGTAAATACAACATTCAAGTTTAGATAACGTATTGGGAGACAAATTTTCCATTAAGATACGTTAACAGCTGATTACACATTACAACGTGCAACTGAAAATCCACACCGTCTTGTCCAAAAATGTTTACCATCATTTTGTATATCATACATTGTAGTATTAAAATTAATCAGTAATAGTAATTACATTACCAATTTCAACATAAATAGTTGACAACAATATGTGTGTTGAATATGTTCACTTAAAATGATACCAAAAACGTTCTGGTCCGTTAAAACAGTTCTTATGTTGTGTATAATGTAGTATACGTTATGAAGAGTGGAAGTACCAAAAGCACTAAGTGCCATATTCATAGTTTTGAGATAATTAAAAAAACAATTTTGAAAGCAAGATTTTTAAAAATTTTCTATTATAAACATTTTAAAACAATTCCTTAGATCTAGAAATACTAACTGGTAGAACACAAACTTAAGGTTTCTGTCAAAAAGCTAAAATATTCAATTTTGTTTAGAACTAAAACTGAAAGGGCATAAGTGCCAAACTATGATTCCTACAAAGGTTATAAGGAAAGACCAAAATTTTGTCTTAAGTGCCTCACAACTTAAAGGTTATAAGTACTAATTAAAAGTGAGTTGAGCTGCTGCTGGGCTGCAAACTTTCGTCGCTTAAATTAAGAAGTCCTCTATAAAATATTTTGTGTTCAGGATTTTCCAGGTAAGGAATCATGGATGATTTTTGAGGCTTTCCGGGCATTGTCATTAAGTAACAAACGACTTCCGGGATTGGACCGTGTCATGATTGAAATCGAAGAACTCAACATTTCGCCCATTTTCGTAAGGGGCTTCATCAGAAGGAAAATGCAAAAGAGCACGGCCACTCAACGTGTTCACCACGCCAGAGGCGAAACTCTTTTGCAAGTTAAGAGATAGACGCCTCTGACATGGTTCACACGTTGAGTTACCGTGCTCTTTTGCTTTTTCCACCTGATGAATCCCCTTACGAAAGTGGGCGCAACGTTGAGTTTTTTAATCTCAATCATGACACAGTCCAATCCCGGAAGTCGTTTGTTACCTAAGGAATCATGGATGATAGAGATTTTTTTTATTAGCGGTAATCTTATTCTCAGGGGGTAAAAGTTTTATTTCTGCTGATTTTAGATCTTGAGTGGTTTTTCCTTCTTCATTATATTGGTTTTTTCCAGGCTGCTACTACGGAGAAAGCTTCTTTTATATGAAGCACCGTTGGATTTTTATGATCAATCATTATTCTTACTGCCTTACTGATATGTAATGCTTTTGTGTTGAACGAATTTCTTTCTTCTTCCTATTAATGTATGCCTTCCCAGCATTCTTTTTTATTCTCTGCTGTTCTATGAACCTTCCTTTAATCTTTTCTTGCATAACTTCCATGTTTACACTGCAACTTCTTCTCCAATACACGTTTAAACACAAAGAAGCACACTTACACTGTCAACCTGACTTTGGCACTTATGCCCTTTCAAAATAAAAACTTTCAGGACATAGTGCGCCGCGCCATCTAGTTTAACTCTACTAAAGCTTAGAAATAAAATTACACTTTGTCAGGTCATTTTGGTATTTTAAATAGCCACCTAGGCTTTAGGGCAGCGTGCCCGTATGCTAAACCCTTTTAGTTCTTTATTTGGCTCCATCGCCTAATTCCAGAATCATGATTTCGCACATATTTGGCCCCAAACGCAGTATTTCTCGTCGGTTGGAGCCCCCCTCTGATGGCGCTTTGGCAGCCGAGCGTTATCGCTCGCAAGAATTCCGAATCTTCTAGAAAGCACGCCGTTGTGGCGTGATACCATTGTCGCCGGCATTAATTTGTTTCATTTTATCGCCTCGCGATTGGCTGCCGAGGTTTAGTCACGTGGGGACGCGACCGATGTGACCTGTGGCAGCGCTTCCCGCTGGGCAGTTGATCGCAGCCCGTTGCAGAGAACGTTCGTGTGGTGGTTGTGAGTGTGAGTTTCGAATTGTCTTCGGCGTAGCGTGGGTGCTTTTTGAGCCCAGTTCCTGCTCCCGTAAGTAAGGGATCGTGCCCCCTTCATCTCGACCTTCGAGGATCTGTCCCGCAGAACGAAAGTGGCCCATTTTTCGTCGTCCAGTTGTACGCGTCCTGACGCGTCTCACGTCGCCATTATGGCGGATGTCCACTCATCCCTATAGCCGTCGAACATCGAAAGTACCTGCCACCTAAGACTGCAGCCTGTCGCAACTCAACTGTACCAGGCTCCCCAACCGCCTACATATTAAGGTATGTGTCTTTGAACTGATTACCGCTGTGAACGCGAGTGTACCTGTCCCGCGGAGAACATTTAAACCCCGCGTACGAGCTGTATTGGGACGCCGCGAGCGAGCCCGTCACATCTCTTGTGCCTACAGGCACTGTCGTCATATTTGTTCACTACTGTTTGCTGCGTAAGGCGTCGCGCCCGCATATTTGTACATTCATTCCAAATTACAGACTGTCCATGTTGCAAGTGCTAATTTGTTCATTACTGTTTGCTGCATAAGGCGTCGCGCCCGCATATTTGTACATTCATTCCAAATTACAGCTGTCTATGTTACAAGTGCTACTTTGTTCATTACTGTTCAACATCTGTCGCTAGGTTTAGAGCGCGCGCCAGCTGGTGTTCTTAGATATAATCTATTTATAGATATAGGGCGACGCCCTCTGCTGCCCCATTGTAACCCGTGAGTCAATACATGATTTGTTAGTTAAGGGAACTATTGTTTTGTTTCGACTTGTGCATGTTCTGTTTCAGATAAGCGCCCCCTTCAGTGTACTGATTATTGTGCGACGGGACGAGGGAGCTTTGAGCGTACAGGTGGGTGAGACAGCTGCGTAGTCGCGGTCGGATTGGCACCTAATTACAATCCTTGCATAAGGCAATCTAGAAATTGTTATTTGACCTTGCAACTTTTGAGTAATCCCATCGACGAAGTATTTTGCGTGCTTCGCTCCCGTCTAACCGTCCAGGCCCGGTTAGTCGGGTTAAGACAGGCTTGGTGGCGCCCTCATAATTCTGACATACTCTATATATATATATTATGCCGCAACACGCTTGCCCAGAACGTATCGTGTGACTCACGCTCGACTCCCTGAGCGTTCCAGCCGTGGCCTTTAGCCTATTTTGAACCGATTTCAGGGCAAGTGTGCCAGTTTTTCAGGACTGATTCCGTGGTGCGATGCTCACCTTGGGTGGGTGTCGTAAAGTTCTTTTAATACCGTAACAGGCTAATTTTAGCTCCCAACTTCTGGGGCATTGTATGTTTGTTTTTCTTATTAAGCCACCCGTTGTCTGCCTAATTTTGGTGCTCCGACGCCTGGAGCCTATTGGTGCACGACAACGCCCGACCTCATTTTGGGGTTTTCTTTTTTTTTGCGTTGTGTGTCTTAATTTTGGCGGCCCAATTGTTGCTTGTTGCTGTTATTGGACTGGAGTAGTCTCGTTAAGCCCATCCGTCGTGCGTCTTAATTCTGACGCTTTAACGTCTGAGACCTTGTTTGTTTTTTTTTCTCGTTAGGCCACCCGTCGTCTGCCTAATTTTGGGTTATTCTGACGTGTCGCCCCTTGTTGCGTGACAACGCGCGACCCCATTTTGGATTTTTTTTCTTTCTTTCGTTCCCGTTTACGTTGTGCGCCTCGATTTCGGGCGCAGTACTGTCTGTAACCATTGTTGGTCGGTAGTAGGCTCGTTAAGCCATTCGTTGACCGCCTAGTTTTGGGATTTGCTTTTTTTCGCTTGTGTTCGGTCTTTTCTCAAAGAATATGGACAGATAGTCCCGTTAAGCCATCGGTCGTGTGAAAGGTAACAAACCACTTTTTCCCGATTTCTCCCGTCTTGACCGTCTACGATTTGGTTCGGATATCTGACGTAATTGACTTACCAACCACGCGCTAACGTTTTCCTTTTTATACGACGTATAATATAAGTCGTTCTTTTCCCGTTTGTAAACATGGTGCTAAAGCTACATATTGAACGCCTGCTTCGCGCGGAGGCCGAATACGAGTTGAGAATCAGAGGCCGTAATGCTTCCGGCACGGTTACCTTGTTGCGCTCCCGGTTACGCGACGTATTGAGAAAGGAGGGACGCGCAGATATGGATACGCGACCGACGTACCCGTATACGTTCGAGGAGGATCTCACGGCCGTGACAACATTGATTAGCGAATTAGAGGAAAAGATTCAGGTATATTTAGCTAACCCGACTAAAGAAGTAGCGGCTACGATCGAAACAAAATTTTATCACGGAATGAACCGTCTGACGAATAGTTCAGCTATAACGGAGGAAGAGCGAGCGCTCAAACAAAAAGCGTTCGCGGAATTATCACCCATACGTTCAACCTACGAACTTAACCAAGTAAAGCTAGGGTCGTCTACGACTACGGCTGAGGAGGAAAGCGCCGTAACGCTGCCATCGACGTCCGGTGTCGCACCTACCATTACCGTCGCGACGACGACTACGACTACGACGGCGGCAACTATGTCGACTCCGAGTTTTGTTTCGCCGATGTCGCGTACGATCTCATTTAAGGCAACCCCTGTTTCGAAATGGAACATACAATTCTCAGGTGACCCGAAAGGTCTGTCGGTCAACGGTTTCATCGAGCGTGTTAACGAACTCAGAGTGGCCAGAAACCTTACCGAAGAAGAGTTGTTTATGCAGGCCATCGATTTGTTTTCGGGCAACGCATTGCTATGGTATCGCGCGAATAGAGCGACCCTTAACACGTGGCAACAGTTAGTCGATTTATTGCGTCTAGAGTTTCAGCCTGCTAATTATGATGAACGGTTGTTGGACGAAATTAGACGTCGCACGCAAGGCCCTACGGAAAGTATGGGCATTTATATCGCTATCATGCGCACAATGTTTTCGCGCCTGACCGAAGCGGTTCCCGAGGAGAAACAGTTGCGTATTTTGTTGCATAATATTTCACCATTATGCCAGACCCAGTTGGGATTGACGGAAGTCCGGTCGATCGACGAGCTAGCGCTATACGGACGGAAGATTGAAGAACGGCGCTATGCCATTGAAACTTACGTGCCACCTTCTAGAAAGAAGTCTGACTTAGAAACAGACTTGGCATACGTCGAGGTCGCGCCTATCGCGGAAACGTGCCCAGTTGATGTTGTCGAAACGCGTGACGTTAATACTCCCGAGAGGAGGAACCGAGAATCGGCACCCAAGTCAAGCATGCGGTGTTGGGACTGTAACGAACCAGACCATAGAGCCAGTAGGTGTCCGCGACCCCGCGGCAAGAAATTCTGTTACCGTTGCGGCAGACCTGAAGTGACCGTAAACACTTGTCCCCGTTGTCGAGCAAGAGATAGGGGACAGGGAAACGACCCCGCGAGACGCTGAACGGTCGAGCAGTGTCCTCGCGCGTGTTTAGTAATTTGACTAAATTTATGAAGGGACTTATCGAGGAGCGCGAGACCAAATTTAAGAAAAATAAAGTCATTCTCGATTACGTATTAGAAAGGTCATCTGATGACCGTCGACCGCACGTGACTGTTGAAATCATGGGTTTCGAGTTGTTAGCTTTGTTGGACTCAGGAGCGAATCGAACGATCTTAGGAGCTAAGGGTTGGGACGTGTTGCGTACTGTAGGCCTGCACATAAATAAGAAGCTGAGACCCGTTTGCTCAGTGGCGAATGGACAGACCGTAACCAGTCTAGGTACCCTGCACTTACCTATTCGTTTAAATAACAGAGTGGTAGCTATCGATGTTTTAATAGTTCCGGAGGTTCCGCACACCCTAATCCTAGGGATAGACTTTTGGAAGTCAGTGGGAATAGTCCCAGACGTGTTTCGAGGGGAGTGGGAATTCTCAAAACCCGGCCTAGCGGACATTGATACTCCTACCGGCAATTTGCAGTCTATGTTCGACCTGAACTCGGATCAACGAGCCCAATTAGACACTCTCATAAACCGACATTTTACTATCGCTAAACCCGAACTCGGCTGCGCCAAGTACGTTCAACATAAAATCACTACTAAGGCGGCACCGGTTAAACAAAGGTACTATCCGGTCTCTCCCGCAATGCAGGCGCATATCGATGCTGAGTTGGACAGTATGCTTAAATCAGGCGTTGTGGAACGTTCTCGTTCAGCCTGGTCGAGCCCGATTTTACTAGTTAAAAAGAAAGATGGAACCTATCGTTTCTGCGTTGACTTTCGTAAATTAAATAGCGTCACCGAGAAGGACGCCTACCCGATACAATAATAATAATAATAATAATAATAATGTCTTTTATTGGCACAAAAAAAAGAAAATCAAGTTATCAAATAATGAAAAAATACACACAAAAAATATTTAGATTTACACTGTCATAAATAAAATTATAAGTGTGACAATATTTTTCCGTATTAAGAAAACATAAAAATTAAAATATAATCTGAAAAAGAAATAATAACTATGCCAATAAGGCGAAGTTCAGAAGATTTACTTCCGAAGATGTAAATCTCTGCTCTTCCACTTAACCTCTTAAACCTAAGTATATTACATATTATATCTAAGTTACCAGTGCAGACTGTACAAAAACTAAGCAGCTACAGCTAAAACTAATTATGTTATTTGTGTAATTAGTCTGAGTTGTTTTGAAGGTCTAACAATATCTGATGGAGATGTTTTTTAAATTTATTTATTGTTAAAGATTTAAGAAAATGTGGTAGAGGATTATATATATTACCTACATTATAAGAGAAACATCGTTCAAATAGAGCAGTTCGATGAATTGGAGTATTTATGAAATCTTTATAACGTATATTTAAATTGTGTAGATGAGATCTGAAACTAATTTTATTAAATAAATACGAAGGTGACTTGTTAATAATTATTTTATGGTATAAACATGCCGAATGAAGTTTTCTTCGATTAGCCATGTTCAACCACTTAATTTCTTGCAATTTGTGAGATATGTGTTCATATTTTCGTATACCAAATATTAACCTCAAACAAGAGTTCTGCATAATCTGAATTCTCCTGATATCTGTACTATCCAAGCAAGGACCGTACACACAATCACAATAATTAAACTGCGACAAAACCATAGATTCGCATAATATAGTTTTTACCATTGGGCTTAAAGAAAATCTGTTTTGAAAAATAATTTTTAAATTAAGATATGCTTTTTGAAGGATGCTAGAAATATGTTTTTTGAATCGCATGTTTTGGTCAAAGGTAAGTCCAAGGTTTTTTACATTATCTTTGATTGGTAGTATTGCTTCTTGAATTTTTATTATAATACTATCTCGAATAGCCTCTCTTGCTTTTACTCGTCCGAATAGCATAACATAACATTTATTTGGATTAATCATTAAGCCATGCTTCTCAGAGAAGTTAACTAGATTGTTTAGGTCTGAATTAATTTCTGTATTAGCTTTGTCAACATTTTCTGGTTTAAAATTATATTGCAATTGCGTGTCAGCATACATATGAAATGCACAGTGGTCAAGAGAAGTTTTTAGATTAAAAGTATATATTATATATAGAAGAGGACCAAGTATTGATCCCTGGGGGACTCCAAGTGTGACTGGTAATAAATTTGATTTGTAATTATTTAGAATAACAGCCTGAGTTCTATTTGTAAGATAACTCTCAATAAACTGTATTGCTGAAATACTAAACCCAATGTGATGCAATATTGAAATCAAAATATCATGCTTGATTGTATCGAATGCTTTGGAATAATCGAGCATTAAAATAATTGATAATTCATTCTTGTCAATAGCAGTACATATATCATCAGTTATATTAAGTAGTGAAGTTACACAACTATATCCGGGCCTAAAACCTGACTGTGTTTCCGGAAGAATGGAGTGTTGTTCCACATGCTGACGTATTTGTGCTTCCATTACTTTTTCAAGCACTTTAGACAAACAAGGTAATATACTAATAGGTCGTAAGTCTTTATAATCACGAGGTTGTCTAATTTTTGGCAATGGAACAACTTGAGCTGTTTTCCATGCTTCCGGAAATAAAGATTGGTCGATACTGCAATTTACTATGTTAGTTATATAGGGAATTAAATAAGGACAGCATAGCTTTAACATGTTTATACTTATATTGTCAGATCCAACTGCATTTGTCTTTATAGAAGCAATAATTTTTATAACATCTTCATTGGAAATAGGAGTAAAAGTAAATTTAGACATGAAATTTTTAAATAAGTTGTTATTGTAAAAGCGCAAAATATCACAATACTTATTAGAGGTTTTTGGTTTAGCAGTATTCAGAAATGCATTGTTTATTTCATTTACATCGCTAAGATCAGGAGGAATAGCAAAGTTGTCAGCTTTGAAATAAATATGTGCTGTTTTAAGTTCTTTCCACAAAGACTGAGGGCCGTTTACATATATTTGATAATTTATGTACGCTTTTTTTTCCTGTTTGACAGCAAAATTGGTATAATTGCGAAGAGATTTGTAATATTCCCAATGTGCAGGCTTTTTTGTTTTTTTGAATTTTTGTAGAGCTTTATTGCGAAGTGATATCATCAATTTAATGTTATCAGTCATCCACGGAGCTTTTGGTTTTGATATTTTTATTGTTTTAACTGTTGTGTGTTGATTAAATAAAGTTACAATATTGCTATTTAAAAAATGAATTTTATCATTTACATTATGTAAATCGTATATTGTACTTAGTGGTAAAGATTGAAGTTCAGCGTTAAAAATTGCATAATTAAATTGGCTAAAATCTCTATAGGTATACAACATTGATTTTTTATAAAGTTTTTCATCTATGGGATATTTAGCGTAAGTCAAACAATGATCTGATAAACCATGCACATTTATTACACCAAAATCGCTAACATTTGTTTCCATATTCACCAGAATTAGATCAATCATTGTTGAAGTAGATTTAGTAATACGCGTAGGTTTATCAATTATTTGCTTGTATCCCAAAGCATCCAACATAGAAAATAATTTTATTGTAGCAGGGTTACAAATATTTAACGCATCTATATTAAAGTCTCCTACACATATAATTTCATTTGAAATGGGTGTAGTCAGAGAAATTGAGTCCTCCAGTGAATCAAGAAATTCTGCATAAGAATACTCGTGTCTTCTATAAACTGTACCAAATATCAAAATTATATTTTTAAACATTAGTTTGATCCAAAGTTGTTCGATGGCTGCAGAATTTTTTGAGATTGTAACAATTGAATAATTGATATTATTTTTAATATAAACACATACCCCTCCGCCCAGGTTGCGGTAGCCCTATCTCCTCGAACAACCAGAAAGCCCGGAATGTGTATGAGATCATCAGAATCACTGGGTGACAACCATGTCTCAGTCACTCCCACAACATCATAACTGGACGATAGAAGCAGCTCCCTAATCTCTGTACCTTACGTGTCTTCGATTTTGGATCGCTTACGCGATGCCCGGTTCATGACGTCGCTTGATATCAAATCCGCGTACTGGCAAATTGAAATGAAAGAGAAATCTAAGGAACTAACGGCCTTTACAGTACCCGGGCGCGGTTTGTTTCAATTTACTCGCATGCCCTTTGGGCTTTATAACGCGCCAGCGATTTGGCAACGTTTCGTCGACCATGTGTTGGGTCCCGAATTGGAACCTTACGTCTTTGTCTATTTAGATGACGTGATTATTTGTACCCCGACTTTCGAAAAACACATCGAGATTCTAGACGAAGTATTGCAGCGACTAAACGACGCTGGTTTAACACTGGGTCGTGATAAATGTCATTGTTGCCAACCGGAATTACGATACCTGGGCTATGTCGTTAACGCCCAAGGACTTTTAGTCGACCCCGATAAAGTTTCGGCGATTCTTAACTTGCCGCGACCTAGAAACGTTTCGGAGATACGGCGAGTAGTCGGCATGGCATCGTGGTATCGGCGTTTCATACCAAATTTCTCAGCCATTATTGCTCCGCTGACGTCGTTATTAAAAAAGTTTCAGAAGTTTGAGTGGACCGAGTCATGCGAAGTCGCATTTACAACCATCAAAAATTGCTTAGTTTCGGGACCCATTTTGTCGTGTCCCGATTTTTCTCTCCCGTTTATCGTACAGACGGACGCTTCCAATGTTGGTATCGGCGCCGTGCTGACTCAGACCGTTGATGGCCAAGAACAGGTCATCTGTTACATTAGTCGGACTCTTACGAAGCCTGAGCGTAATTTTTCGGTTACGGAACGCGAATGTTTGGCCGTCCTGTGGGCCATAGAGAAGTTACGTCCGTATTTAGAAGGCACTCACTTCACAGTCATTACTGACCATCATTCACTTATCTGGCTAAATAATCTTAAGGAACCCACCGGGAGACTCGCCCGTTGGGCTGTTCGTATCCAACAATACGACTTTACGATCAAACACCGGAAGGGAAAAGACCACGTTGTCCCGGATGCGCTATCCCGTGCTATACCCGAAATAGATGTAGTCTCAGTCGTCGATTCTGGAGAACCCGAGGCCGGCGTTCAGGCGCCGAACGACAGTCGAACTGACCGTTGGTATAGGCGCATGTGTACGCGCGTCGTAGAAAAACCATTCAAGTATTCGCGTGGAAACTATCGCGAGGGAAATTGTTTAAACATGTTAACGTAAAATACCCCGAATTGGACGAAGGCACGAGTTGGAAAGAGGTGGTTCCGAAGCCTCAACGTGCCGAGATTCTTCGCAAAAACCGTGATGAACCTACCGCAGGCCATTTAGGCATTTATAAGACCTACGGCCGTATCGCTCAGCAGTATTACTGGCCTAAACTTAACTTACGTTAACCGTTGCGCGACGTGCCTAGCGCAGAAACCCGAACAAAAACGCCAGGCCGGCTTGATGTGTCGTCACCCCGTGGTGGATAAGCCGTGGCAAATAATATCTATTGACATTGTAGGGCCGTTGCCCCGTTCAAAGAAAGGCTACGTATATATTCTGTCCGTGGCTGACTACTTTACCAAATTTACCCTTTTCTTCCCGTTGCGTACCGCCACCGCGACCGCGGTGACTCAGAAAATTGAGAACGATGTTTTCTTGCTCTTTGGAGCACCTCAGTACGTCTTGGTTGACAACGACGTACAGTTTCGCAGTAGAGAATTCCGACAACTTACCGATACGTATAAATCACGAATTATCTTTAACGCGCATTACCATGCGCAGGCCAACCCCGTAGAACGCGTTAATCGAGTATTAAAAACTATGCTAGCGTCGTACGTGAAAGACAACCACCGGGAGTGGGATAAATATTTGTCAAAAGTCGCTTGCGCAGTGCGTACCGCAGTACACGAAGTCACCGGCATGACCCCATATTTCGCCAATTTCGGCAGAGAGATACAGTTAGAGGGGACGCGCGCCAATAACCCCGAGGAGGTAGATGTTTCGGAACAAATACGAGTAGAGAGTCGCGAAGACTTGTTACGACGGACTCCCGCGTTAAGGTCGGTATATGAAGACATAGCCAAACGACTAGACGTGGCGTACAAAGCCTCCAAGGCGACATACGATTTGCGAAGGCGCCCGGCTCAGTTTGCCGTTGGCGATACCGTCTGGCGACGAAATTACGTACTTTCCGATGCGGCGAAATATTTTAACGCCAAGTTGGCTCCGAAATTTATAGGGCCGTTTTATATCAATCGGCAAGTTTCGCTTGCCACTTACGAGCTGTCCGACGAGACCGGTGCCCCGAAAGGCACTTGGCACGCGAAAGACCTAAAACCCAATCCCACGGACGTTTAGGCTACTAGCGCCCGTTTTCCTTAACCCCCCTTCCTTTTTTTTGTAGGCCTTGACGGCCATACCGCCGGCTTAGAGCCGTATCTTCAGTAGTACCTGCTTTTCTCCGAGCTTCCTTGTTGTGGGAACCCCACAATGCGCCGATCCCGTGACGCGCAACGTGCCCTCTTCAGGTGGCTTGTGGGACAGGTTGCGAGGGACTTATCCCTTTTCCCCCCTCCCCATGTTCTTTTGGAACGGCTGGTCGGAAGTGTGCATGGGAGTAAGACGTTCTATTGACCCGACCTTGACGAGCGCTAACCGCGCGTTTTTTTAATTATTTTTACGGTTTCAATTTGGAACACCAAACCCTCCTTCTCTATGCTCTATCTTTACCTTTCTTTTCCCCTTGTCACTACTATCTACCGTGTCCCGGCGACAACTACCCAACCCCGTTGTTCTCTTTCTCTTTCCACCTTCCAAAACCGCACTGTTAGGCGACCGTCATGGACTCGGTGTTAAGGTCCAGTCGGCGTTTCGTGGCCGTCGCCGCAGTGCGTGCCACACCCGTTTCGGGTCTGGTCGGTTACCTTTTTTTTTTGGTCGTTTTGGTGGTCGATTGTCGACGTGGTTTTGCTAACCCTTGTTGTGGCACTCCTATTTTGGGAGGGGCAGTCGAGCCGGATCGGCGAGACTGTCCTCAGTCTGCCTAGTCTTTGCCCGTTTGGTTCCCCGAGGGAGCCAGACACAAATCGTTTTGTGGACCCCTGGCGGAGCGCCACTCCTTTGGGACAGCTAGTTTTCTTGTCGCCCGTCTTCCGTGGTCCGGGGAGTGAGTGCTAGCCATCAGCGAACCGCCAGGTCCTACCCAATTTTCGTATTTCCACTGGCGTATCCAGTCTTTCTTCTTCCTCTTCTCTCTTCCCTCCTGTCGTACCCTATCTGGTGGCCGGTGTGCGTAATTCCTTTGGGGGTACAGCTATCATATCAGCGTATCCGGTCGTTTGAGTGCTCGTGGCGTCGCAGCCAAAATGCCCCGTTGATTTTAAGAGACTTCGGGGAACTCTCTTTCAAGTAAGGGGAGTGTCAGGTCATTTTGGTATTTTAAATAGCCACCTAGGCTTTAGGGCAGCGTGCCCGTATGCTAAACCCTTTTAGTTCTTTATTTGGCTCCATCGCCTAATTCCAGAATCATGATTTCGCACATATTTGGCCCCAAACGCAGTATTTCTCGTCGGTTGGAGCCCCCCTCTGATGGCGCTTTGGCAGCCGAGCGTTATCGCTCGCAAGAATTCCGAATCTTCTAGAAAGCACGCCGTTGTGGCGTGATACCATTGTCGCCGGCATTAATTTGTTTCATTTTATCGCCTCGCGATTGGCTGCCGAGGTTTAGTCACGTGGGGACGCGACCGATGTGACCTGTGGCAGCGCTTCCCGCTGGGCAGTTGATCGCAGCCCGTTGCAGAGAACGTTCGTGTGGTGGTTGTGAGTGTGAGTTTCGAATTGTCTTCGGCGTAGCGTGGGTGCTTTTTGAGCCCAGTTCCTGCTCCCGTAAGTAAGGGATCGTGCCCCCTTCATCTCGACCTTCGAGGATCTGTCCCGCAGAACGAAAGTTGCCCATTTTTCGTCGTCCAGTTGTACGCGTCCTGACGCGTCTCACGTCGCCATTATGGCGGATGTCCACTCATCCCTATAGCCGTCGAACATCGAAAGTACCTGCCACCTAAGACTGCAGCCTGTCGCAACTCAACTGTACCAGGCTCCCCAACCGCCTACATATTAAGGTATGTGTCTTTGAACTGATTACCGCTGCGAACGCGAGTGTACCTGTCCCGCGGAGAACATTTAAGCCCCGCGTACGAGCTGTATTGGACGCCGCGAGCGAGCCCGTCACATCTCTTGTGCCTACAGGCACTGTCGTCATATTTGTTCACTACTGTTTGCTGCGTAAGGCTTCGCGCCCGCATATTTGTACATTCATTCCAAATTACAGACTGTCCATGTTGCAAGTGCTAATTTGTTCATTACTGTTTGCTGCATAAGGCGTCGCGCCCGCATATTTGTACATTCATTCCAAATTACAGACTGTCTATGTTACAAGTGCTACTTTGTTCATTACTGTTCAACATCTGTCGCTAGGTTTAGAGCGCGCGCCAGCTGGTGTTCTTAGATATAATCTATTTATAGATATAGGGCGACGCCCTCTGCTGCCCCATTGTAACCCGTGAGTCAATACATGATTTGTTAGTTAAGGGAACTATTGTTTTGTTTCGACTTGTGCATGTTCTGTTTCAGATAAGCGCCCCCTTCAGTGTACTGATTATTGTGCGACGGGACGAGGGAGCTTTGAGCGTACAGGTGGGTGAGACAGCTGCGTAGTCGCGGTCGGATTGGCACCTAATTACAATCCTTGCATAAGGCAATCTCGAAATTGTTATTTGACCTTGCAGCTTTTGAGTAATCCTATCGACGGAGTATTTTGCGTGCTTCGCTCCCGTCTAACCGTCCAGGCCCGGTTAGTCGGGTTAAGACAGGCTTGGTGGCGCCCTCATAATTCTGACATACCCTATATACATATATTATGCCGCAACACGCTTGCCCAGAACGTATCGTGTGACTCACGCCCGACTCCCTGAGCGTTCCAGCCGTGGCCTTTAGCCTATTTTGAACCGATTTTAGGGCAAGTGTGCCAGTTTTTCAGGACTGATTCCGTGGTGCGATGCTCACCTTGGGTGGGTGTCGTAAAGTTCTTTTAATACCGTAACAACTTATAACTAAAGCTGATAATTATATGCACTCCAATGTGCGAAAATATGCGCATATATATGCATACATTTTGTTGAGTATATGCACCCAAGGTTATAATATATGCACATAATATGCTCTATTTTTTTTAAAAAAGTAGGAGTATTCTAAATAATGTAAAAATGTCAATGATTTTGTTTGCGTATATTTATTTCTCTAATTTTTATTCAAAGACCTCATTCATTTTAACGTTTGACTATATAAACATGGACTGTTAACACCAACTTCACGTTGCAAGCAACATAAAAATGAGGTTTCCCTTAACCCCACCAGACTGTTATTCACCCAACACTGTTGAAATAGATTTTGTGTTGGCCGATTCCTTATACACTGTTTCTATTGGAAAAGTGGGGGTTGCTGGCAGTCTATGTTTATATAGTCTAAGATTTTAACAGGGACTTCCCTTTTCCTCTGCTCATTTCGATACGCACACTGCACTTCAGCGGCAGAAAGTGAAAGTATATATCTCAGTTGTATATAAAGTTTTTATTAATAAATTTAATAAAATAATAAATTTTACAAAAAAATCTCAAAAAGTTCTTCATACATTACAAATTATTGCTAAATATAACGAAATATGAAAAATCCATAACATATGCTCAAAAACGTATAAATATGCAAAATATGCAAAATGAAACTTGGCTTAAACGATTTGTTTTCACATAAATAGTATGCATATGCAAAAAGTTTTGCCGGTATATCAATTATACAAAATATGCATTTGCCATATAATATCAGCTTTACTTATAACCTTTGTGGGCACATTGGCGATGGCACTTGAAACCTTTTAAAGCGAATATCTACAAAACTTAGATTTTGGCACTTAGTGCCTTTAGTACTTCCACTCTTCGTTTATTAATGTGTGAATATCCAGTTGTGGAGTACCCTTTACATGAATATAAGTAGTTCGTTTGAATTTGTAAATGGTGGTTTGTGTACCTACTGATCCATATTTTTACTGCTAGACCGTCTCAGTATTAGTTGCTTTATTAGGTATTTTTCTGTGGTTGCTTCTACGAATTTCACGTTATTCAATGTATGTACGTAAACATATCAAAACTCAGTTATGGGTAATTTTAAATTTGTATGTATATGTTGGACACAGATTCTGAATTTCCTCAATTGCTGAAATGAATTTAGTGAACGAATTCGGCAATTGGGCGAATTTAGATTTTACACAGTTCCCAACTGAGCATTCCATTTCGGTATTTGAGAGAATTCGTATTTGAGGCGTACATATAAACATAAGGAACTTAATCTAACTAAATTTTACTTCCCCTTTATGTTTTCAGAATCCCAATGGACGTGAAGCATGAATTACTTGATAGTAATTTCCATAGTGCAATGGCCACCGCCTCACAAGACCGAGTAATAGCAAACTTACACATACAGCAAGAGGTTATCGAAGGCACTGTCGACAACACAGCTTATGAATTGAATATCAAACAGGAGGAAATTGATATGAAAGATGTATTGCTTACTACATGTGCAGCAAGCGGAAGCATTTTAGAAGAACAATTTCTTTGCAAGGTTTGTGAAAATAAAGCAGAAGACAAGAGTTTGTGTTCTATTTGCAAAAAGAAACCAGTAGCAAAACATGAGTTAGTTAAACATGTGAGAACAGATACAGGACGGAAACGTTATTTATGTTATATTTGTGAGTATGAAGCATTTCAGAAAAGTCATTTAATTCAACATATCAAGATACACACAGGAGAAAAACCTTATTCATGTTCAATTTGTGAATATACAGCAGTTCAAAAAAGTGCTTTAGTTCGACATATGAGGATACATACAGGTGAAAAACCTTATTCATGTTCTAATTGTGAGTACAAAACAGGAGATAGGCGTAATCTTGTTAGACATATGAGAATACATGGCGGGGCAAAACCTTTTGCATGTTCAATTTGCAAGTATAAAACATCTGAGAAAAGTTATTTAGTTGAACACACGCAGATGCATACAGGAGAAAAACCTTATATGTGTTCAGTGTGCGGATATAAAGCAACACGTAGAAGTCGTTTAGTTCGACATATGAAGATACATACAGGAGAAAAACCTTATTCATGTTCAATTTGTGATTATAAAGCAGTTCAGAAAAGTGCTTTAGTTCGACATATGAAGATACATACAGGAGAGAAACCTTACTCATGTTCAATTTGTGATTATAAAGCAGTTCAGAAAGGTGCTTTAGTTCAACACATGAAGATACATACAGAAGAGAAACCTTATTTATGTTCTAATTGTGAGTATAAATCAGGAGATAAGCGTAGCTTTGTTAGACATATGAGAACACATACAGGAGAAAAACCTTATTCATGTTCAATTTGCGAGTATAAAGCAGTTCAGAAAATTGATGTAGTTCGACATATGAGGATGCATACTGGAGAAAAACCTCATGCATGTTCAGTTTGCACATACAAAACAGCTCGAAAAAGCCATTTAATCCAACATATGAAGATGCATACAGGAGAAAAGCCTTATACCTGTTTTAATTGTGAGTACAAAGCAACAGATAAGAGTAGCTTAATTAGACATATGAGAATACATACAGGAGGAAGACCTTATTCATGTTCAATGTGTGAGTATAAAACGCCTCAGAAAAGTGCTTTAATTCAACACAAGAAGTTACATACAGGAGAGAAACCTTATTCATGTTCTAATTGTGAGTATAAAGTAGGACATAAGGGTAGCTTTGTTAGACATATGAGAACACATACAGGAGAAAAGCCGTACTCTTGTTCAATTTGCGAGTATAAAACAGCTCTGAATAGTAATTTAATTCATCATATGAAGATACATACAGGCGAAAAACCTTATTCATGTTCTAATTGTGCGTACAAAGCAGGAAATAAGAGTAACTTTGTTAGACATATGAGAACACATACAGGAGAAAGACGTTAATGTTAAATTTGTAAATACAAAATAGCTAAGGGAGTAATTTAGTTAATAGCTATTTAAGTAACAAGGAATGTAAGGAGCTATTAACATTTGAGGTAGGCAAGTACAAGCCAAGGCAAAGCAGCGGCTTGTTCACTGCCGAAAATGTTAATAAGCAATACATGCCGACGAATGGCAAAGTAAACTTGCTAATCGTGAAGCATTTTTTCTACGAAGCGCGTTAAATGACTTTGAGAACGAATATAATAAAATAAAAGAAATAGTGTTTGAAACGATGTGCCGTTGTCGGTTGTATCGAAGCGATTTTGTAGAACTGTATAAATTAAAAGATATTATTAATTACCGTTTGCAACTGTTGCATTCTTTCGCTTTGCCCGCTTTCTATAAAAATTTTATTAAATTAGTGTCCGAGCTCACGGAAGAGGAGACGGGGGAAAGGATCATTAGTGACGCGTAATTAATTCTAAACAGCGAATTAAACATTAATTACCAGAATATTTTGTGCGTGTTGGAAATTCTTTCCTTATATCCGGAAAATATATTTGAAGCGGTTAATACGTTACGAGGCTCCTGGTAGGAAAACATGATGCAATCTTCCGCAAAAACACGAAAGCAAAATGAAAAGCTGTTAACCTCGTATATTTCAAAACTGGAAATGTTAAAGAAAGACTTGAATAATTACTGCGTAAAAATACGTATTTTTAAGCAGTTTCGGAATTTATCTATATATAATCGAAAACAAATAACACGCAACAGTAGCATCAAAGCGGCCGATTATCCAAGATGAATATAACTTCGTTTTTGTTGCTGTCCCTGCTAACACCCGAAAAGGACATAATTATCTCTAAACCTGTTTTGGCAACGCGAGCTTACATCTATCCCGAGCTTGCTAACGACACTGCTCCATTGCCAGCCTACAATGAATCGTTTTGGCCTAAAAGATGGATGCCCATGACCTGGACACTTATCAAATGGACACGAAGGTTTTGTTTTTCGAGCGAATTTAAAACATCGATTTAGTAATGAGACAGGAACGGCCTCCTTTCTCTTCTATAAAATTCGTAACAAAATTAATAATGCGCTGGAGGAAGTCAATTGGAAAATGGAAATATGGAACAGCTCACTTAGCGGCATGAAAAACTGTAGCGACTTCTTTTCGTATATTACATTTAATCACTATTATGTTGTAGAGATTATATTATCTATAATAGTATTAGTATTAATTGTGTTGTGTTCGTTAGTAAGTTATACCTTTTATAAAGAAGTAATTCAATAAGAGTTTTAAAAAAGTGTTTTTTATGTATTTTTAATAACTATACAAGATCATTCTTAGATATCCACGAATTATGGCTATTATCAAAACCTAACCATTTAACGAGCAGTTGACTTCCTTTTTTTCTAACTACTTTTTCTACTAGAAAAATGCTGGGATGTTTTGTTTTCTGCAGCTCGTATTCGTAAAATGCGCCTTTAATTTTCTCGTTGTTTTCGTCTTCTAAAATGTATGTCCTTGGATTGGTAAGGCGGACTTTTACAACTTTAAAAATTTCATTGCTCCATGTAGGCGTGTATTCTTTAGCGAACGCCGCCCGATGCTTGCTAACCCTTACGCGATCGCCAACGTAAAATTTTTGCTTCTTTGGATCCACCATTTTTATGACTGTACGCTCTTTTAAAAATTTCAGGGGCGTTACTTTTATTAACGGCTTCCGGTTTGTATCCAGTTGTTCTGTGTTTTGTCGAATTCTATTTCTTTACAATTTTTGGCAACAGATGTAGCCACTTGTACGATCCTTGCAAACTAAACTGCTTCCTCATATTCTTGAGTGTGCGATTCAATCTTTATACTATGCTGCTTTTTAGATTGGAATAACTGCTGTAATGGTTGACGCTGAATTTCCGCATTAAATTTTGAAACTCCTTGTTATAAAACTCTTTGCCCATATCTGTTTGCAAGTTTTTAGGCGCAGTTTTAATAGATGAAAGCACTTTTTTCATTGCTTCAGCAACAGCTTGGCCGGTTTTTTGTTTAACGGGAAGTGCCCAAGCGTATTTTGAAAACGCGTTGATCACCACTAAAATATATCGATAGCCTTTATTTGTTTTTGCGTACGGTATCATTTCCACCAAATCGGCTTGGAATAAATCGTTTAGTCCCTTTACAATCACTCGTTTTCGTTTAAAATTTTTTCGAGCGAGTTTATGTAATTCTTCGACAACTTCGTCTTTAGTAGCTCCCATGATGGTTAAATTGCATAACAAACTCGCAACAGAATATGTGTTTTGAGTTTGGTTTGTGCTTTGCGCTTATTTTATCGCCTTCGTCTAGTTTAGTTCCAATGAGGTCTTCCTTATTAGACTTCTCTACACCGTTTATGGATATTTCGCATCTGGCGGTGTCCAACTAATATTAGAAATAGTTGCAGCCGGTAGTTTATATATGTATCCCAAAGTTTCATTATCAATTAGAAGTCGGCGTTGAGTGCCATAATGTAAAAAATTGCGCTGCGACTAACTGACTTAAGCTCGCCCCTGTAAGTTTCCATAATTTTTGTCGCATCTTCAACAACTGACGCAATCTCTTTCTTAAAAGTTTCTAGCATCTTTGTCCCATCTTCTGCCACATATATTTTCGTTTGTTCTACACCCGCAGAATGGTGATGCTGGTGTAGATGTCTACCAAATTTATCTATAGGCATATTTCGCCTCGAAAGTCCACTACTATATGACGAGTTGTGACCCATAACTCGCTATTTATTTTATAACCTTAGCGGTTCTTAAAGCGTCAATGATACTAACAATTTCGTTATCGTGACCTGTGTGTCCAGCTGCCTGGGAGGCAAGTAATACACGCAACCGATTCACTAATGAGTTGGGATCCTTCCAAGGAACATATTCCACTTTTTTGTCCGTCACTGTTAGTAATCCCTTGCCGCGCAGTGGTACCTTCGTCGCTGGTCTGCCGGGAGCTTTTATGGTTGAGGAGGTAGTTAGAGGTCGTACTATTTTTATGTATTTAGACCCTGCGTTACCGCTGATTCTTTGTGTGGGGCCGTAGTTTACATGATGTGCGGCGGACCGCTCCACTATATCATGATATTGCTCTAAATCTGTTGTTTTGTATATATTTGGTTTCTTTTTTAACATCAATTCGTAAAATCCTGGAGTGCCTTTGTAGATCAATCTGTTGCCGTGGTCTGTAATAACGATATCTTCACCCTCGAACTTGATTTTTTTATTTCCTATTGGAAACTTATCTCTTTCTACGTCGAATCGGACTCCGTAGTGCAAATCGTACTTGTCCTCAGTATCTCGAATCATTCCTTCCACGTATTTGCAAGCTAACCCTTGAAATTGTTCTAAATATTGACCAAGAACTTCCGGTTGCAGCATTTGTTGGATGGCTTCTCTGGCCGCTTGTACAGCACTTTCTTCTGCTGCCGCCTCCGCAACCTCCGTTTGCAACTGCTCATCGTATTCATTCACTGGTTGACTCTCGGATAATACATGCGTAGGCAAAAATCGAGGTGTGGAGGTGTGTGATGGCCCCGGTGTGGAAGTGTGTGATGATCCGGGAAGGAAAGAAACTTTTCCTGGGGTGGTTATCCCTCGCGGACGGGACAAGGTAGAGGGTGTGGATACTCTACGTTTAATGGTTATTGCCAAATAATCCACTTTTGGTTTTCCCACTGGCGCACCTTCTTGCTTTATAGTTGTTAGCAATTCGGCGAGCGGTTTGGAAAGGGGTTTGAATTGCTCGGCTAGAATCGTTTGGGATTGGGCGATGTCTGCTTTTAAAGCCGCGTATTTTCTTTTTACGGCTTTTCTAGTTTTAAGCAACTCCCTAGCCAAACGCTTATCCATCCTTCGTTTGTGGATGTCTGACAGCCACTGAGATTTTTAAAACACTGATTTTAATTATATATTTTAAAGTAACAATCGAATCCTTTCGTATATCTTCCCGAATTCATTTCGCTATCTTTATCTATAACTAAAAATCCATAACTGTCGTTCCAACAATACGCGCATAAATCTTTAAACTGCTCAAAAGTCATGTCGACGTTTACGTGATCGTCGTGTATGTGTTTTAGATTGGTTTTGTCTTGTTGAAAAACTACAATAAGGTTTGCGTTATCTCTAATAAGTTGTTTAGGAATAGACGAATGCGTTTGGCACAGATAAAAACAATCGATATTTCTATGTCGTCCGAAACAAAAATAATCCCTAATTATGCTTTGACTATCACAAACCACGTCGAATATGATGACAGAATTAGGTTTTGCATCTTTAGGTTGTTCAATTACAGACCCATCGATATATTCATACAACCCAATTTCTTTTATGGGTTTTAGAAGTTTCTTCAAGTACTGGTATTTTGGCTGAACCAGAGATTTACAATATAAATAAATGTTTTCGAATCGTAAACCGTTTGGATGTTCTAACAAGCTGATCATTGTATTAGTTTTGCCGCAGTTAGATCTGCCAATAATAAGGCCTCTTTTACATCCTTCTCCCAATAACACGCTGTGTTTTCGATATTGTTGGGTTAACGCGCTAGCGTGGTGATTTACGATCGGTAGCGATTGACTCTGTTTCTCAATCTTAACTTTTCTCATTTTTTAGTACAGCCACCACCACCACCCGTGGTGTGTACATTAAAAACTGAGGCCAACCTACCTAATCGAGGAAGAAAACGTCGCGGTGTATTAAATACGCTCATAGATAAGTTGCCGTTTGAATTGCACGTGCCGGGATATAGATTTTGCGGTCCGGGCACTAGTCTAAAGAAAAGACTTGCACGCGGAGATCGAGGAATCAATCAGCTGGACGAGGCGTGTAAAGAACACGACATCGCGTATTCGCAACATCAAGATCTTCAAAGACGACACGAAGCCGTGTTACGCTCATTTTGACATTTTCTTATTTATTGATTGAAATAAATTAGTCAGATTTGGTTATTTGCTTTATTTTACTAAAAATACAATACTTTACTTGGGATAGGCAACTTTGTTAACATCTACCTTTAATTTCAAACTTAATGCTACATTGCTGTTATCAGTTCAGATCACTCTGCATTCTTTAGTTTTTGCATTGGCCAACTTTCCAATTTTTGGGAATTTTTGATAAGCTGAATTGGGCTGGTTTGGAGCATTTTTCGGTCATTTCCTGGCAAGTCTTGCATTGTGAAAGTTGGAATTGCTTCCTTTGGGAGCTAGTCTCGCGGCTTTTGGAAGCCATCTTCATAGTTGGAAGGATTTAGAGGCTCCGCATCCCCTGCTGGAATGTTCCGGAGATTGGTATTGGTGTCTCCGGCATTCGTTTCGTCACAGACGGATTTCTTGGGACGTTCACACTTCGCACGCTTGGCTTAACGAGTTGGCTGCACAACATCTTAAGGTTCGTACATGGTGTTTGCCTACGTTTCCCTCTTTTGAATGCCGTAATCTATTTGGGAAAATTTGTATTTTTAGCCTTTAAAAATGTGGTTTAAAAATCTGCTTTAAAAATCTGGAAATGGATCGTATTTGCCATTGATTTCTGGATCCACCCAGGAAAATGCTTTGTTAATTGGAATTGGTTCGCTTACCTCGTTTGGGTACTATGTGTATTGAGTCATTTGGTACTGGCATCGCCTACTCGCCACCCTCCCTGCGACGCTCGCTATGCTGTCGGAAGTCGGCCCCTGCTCCGTATGACCTTGGCGCACCAGGTGCTTCGGAGAAGCTGTTGGCCTGTGTTCGGCCCTGGAAAGCAGCATGTGTGAATCGTTTGTAACACGACAAGGTGTGTATATGTGTACTAGCGTAACAACCGCTTAGCTAATTGTAGGAATTTCATATAGTAGTACTTGCATTGTAGGATTATTTGTGTGTAACTTGCATTAGGGCATATTTTGCTTACCGTTGGATTGCAGTAAATGTGATGAAGCCCGTTTTGAACTGGGTCCTGTAACGTAACAAAACATTCATATATGCTGTTGAACTATTTTAAGACAGTTTAGCTTACCTAGATCATAGGCTAGCTGTACTCTTACACAACTTTGGCCACTGCATTTGACAACTTAATTGCAGAGGTTAGTTTCTTGAATGTCATTAGGGTGTAGGGTTGTAACTAGTGAACAGCTCACGGTAGTTTAATGCTCAAATTTCGGGTATTCGTAAATCGTTTTGGGCTATTTGATATTTTAGCTTTTGTTAGGAGCATAATTCAAGCCGTTGCTTTTATTAGTCATATATAAGAACTTGAGTTTAAAACAGAAACCGCCACGCCCTGTATGATCATACAACCGTAACAGCGGGCTTCGAGCCTTTGAAATCTTGATGTCACATTTACGTTGTAAGCTAACTTTTGGGGTTGTAGTTAGCATTTTTGCTTGCATAGCTCTAGTTTTCGCAGCACTCTGCCTCACAGTATGCGTGCGAATCATTGTACTTGTGTTGCCAATTGGGTAGCAACTTATTTTCTTTATTCGTGATAGATTATAGCCCAGGATGTCCTACTTTTAGCCTTTGATTGATTTATATGAAATGTATTGATGCAGTGCCTTTGTCGATTTTAACGTGTTTATTGTTGATGTACTGGTTTGTATATTGTTATTTGTTTATTGCTGCGCTTTCGATTTGTTCGTATAATGTTTGATTTTGTTTGATGATTTGCCTGTTTGTGTTTGATTTGCTCTTGTGTTATTTTGTGTGATGCACTATAGTACTGAATCTATTAATAAAGCTGTGATATTTTCATTGGTCGTTGCTATTTTGTTCATCTTGCTGGTTTTTATCTTCGACCTTGAGTACGGTCCGGCACAAGGATTGGATCTGAGTCGAGGACCTGGCGCCCTCTCCTATTTCTTTTTGATTCTCTTTCAGCATAGTTGGAACCCCGACCCTCGCGACTAGTTAGCCCATTAGGCCGATAGTTACCAGCCGGCAAAATATCTAGTACAACTTTCGCCAAAAGGTAAGGCCGACCCTCTATCTTCCCTTACAGCCGATAGAATACTTGCCGACAAGGTGTGGACACGTTTTCGTTCGAGAGACGCAAATTTAGGGGAAAAGGCGGCTGCACTAGCTATAACCGGTGTTATGAAAGGAAAAACTAAGCTGGGGATGGGAGGCCGTCGGCCTAAAGGAAGTGGCGGTGGTGGCGCTATAAGCTTTAAGAGTGCAGTTACTCGCGCTAGAAACCGGCTCAAAGAAAATAAAGGGCGCCGCAACAACCTATTGGCGGCCTCTAAACTGGCTCTAGGTTCAATCGCGAAAAACAAAATTACGCAAACAAGAACTAGAATAATAAAAATTCTTAAAACGGGTGGTATTTTACCGCTCATCCCCATATTTGCCGCTTTAAGCGCTCTTGGATCATTGGGAGGGGGAGCTGCGGCGGTTGCCAAAGCTGTTGGAGATGCCAAAAGTGCCGCCAAAGATCTGAAAGAACAGGAGCGGCATAATAAAACTATGGAAGCAATAGCCCTTGGAAAAGGTTTACATTTGGCGCCCTATAAAAGAGGTTTCGGATTATACTTGAAACCGTATCAACTAGCAAAAAGCTAACTGTGAAGCTGCCTCGACGCGCACTAACAAACGTCGATTTAATTAAGTACGCAAAAATATTAAAAATTCCAAATTTTAGGGGTGTATACATGCGTATCGATTTACCTTTAAGGATTCGTAAGAACGAAGCCGGTATTGTAAATTTAGACGATAAAGTAGGCCCGGGTACTCATTGGACTGCTTACGTAAAACGTAGTAAAAATATTAGATACTTTGATAGTATAGGGCATTTAAAAACACTCCTAGAATTAATAAAATATTTTCGTAGCGACGGCGGCGGCAGCAAGAATAAGATTACGTATAATTTCAAGAGATATCAGGACGTAAATTCTTATAATTGCTGACATCTTTGTTTACAGTTTTTATATAGCTACTCAAATTGACTTTTACCGGCAGTTTACGTTCGATTCTTGAATGTAGCATTTCACAATGTCTTTTATTTTTACGCTTACTGGAAGATCATTCGTTTTAAGTTCCGATTTCAATCCCCGATTTTCCTGGACGAAGAAAACGAGAATGTTATGGGTTTACTTAGTTTTGAATCCTACAACGCCATACCTAACGTAAATAAATTTAACAATAGTTTTCAGCTTACCGGTCGGCCAGAAATCGTGCTACCCGATGGAGCATACGAAATTAACGATATCAATGAATATATTCAAACGCAGCTCAGCCGCGAAAACCATGAATCGGTTTCAATAAGAGGTATTAACAGCACTATGAAAACCCGAATTAAATCCTCTCACGAAATAGATTTCACATCGGAGCGCTCAATAGGAATATTGTTGGGATTCGAAAGATCAAAGTATAAAGCCGAAAAAACCCACACGTCTGAAAATGCAACAAACATCATGAATATAAATTCCATATTAATCCACTGTAACGTGGCTTTAGGTTCCTATAAGAATGGCACACCGGGTCATATAATTCATCGATTCTATCCTACCGCGCCGTCTGGTTTTAAAATAGTGGAGTCTCCAAATCCGGTTGTCTATCTCCCAATAAGCACAAAAACAATTACAAACATAACGATTAAAATACTCGATCAAGACGACAAACCCATCAGTTTCAGTTCGGAAACTGTAACGGTAGAATTGCATTTGAAGAAGGTGTAATGGGTTTTCGATTTAATTTCTACTATCCCGAGCATCCGATCGTCAATAATAATAGTCTATTGTTAAAAACATATAACAAGCGACACACCAAGTGTTTGAAGATCAGTAGGAAGTCAGCGCCCGACCGGTTGACAAAGAAGAATCAAGCGGTTCTCAAATCGCTCGGCTTCCAGTTGTTATCACAATGAGTATTTTAAATATTGGCGAAAAAGTTCTTGTTGACAATTCAATTGTTAGGAAGGAAATACATACCCACCAACCTTATACTAATCGCTTTGAAAACAACGATGAAATTCGCATACCGATTCAAGAGGATATGTCAACTCTTCCCGGTTTAAGCTACCTATACATAGAAGGAAAACTACAGAAATCTACGGGAGTGCCTACATTAACCGCAAAATTCGTAAATAATGGAATTGCCCACCTATTTAGCGAAATTAGATATGAAATGAATGGAATCGTAGTAGATTCGGTAATTAAAGCCGGTATCGCGTCTACAATGAAAGGTTATGTCTCGTACACAACCGGTGATGTTAAAAAACTACAAAACGCCGGATGGCTTCCGCAAGCTGGCGACTCAGTAACAGATGCATCCGGCAATTTTAATGTTTGCGTACCGCTGAAAATGTTGCTGGGATTCGCCGAAGATTACGGCAAGGTAATACTAAATATCAGGCAGGAATTGGTCTTAATTCGAAGCAATACCGACAATGATGCCGTAATTAGTACAGACGATACCGAAGTTATTAAAGTCACAATTGAAAACATTTATTGGAAAGTTCATCATATTACTGCGGGTCTTGCTCAAGAATTAGCTTTCACTAAATACATAGATTAGAATATTAACACCCCGGTGACGTTTAGATGTTGGCAGCTTCATGTAGTTTCGGCCGTAAATCAAGCTACTCAACATTCACACGCTATTGCCACCAGTACAAAATTGGAAACTCCGCGACACATTATAGTGGGTTTTCGCACAAATCGCGAGGGTCAAATAGATAAAAACATGAGCGAATTCGATCATTGCAATATTAAAAATCTCAAAGTTTATTTAAACAGAGAAAGGCGCCCTTACGATAATTTAAATATAGATTTCCAAAAGAATCATTATGCAACCCTATATCAAATGTATTCTCAATTTCAATCTACTTATTATAATAAACGCGATGAACCGCTATTTTCTCCAAACGAGCTCAAATCGAAAGCGCCTCTCATCATTGTAGATTGTTCTAATCAAAAAGACTACCTGCAGGCAAATGCCGTAGTGCTTAGAGTATTTACCTACAACGCTCTCACTAAAGCAGTTAAACAATTGTAATCAGCAGCAGCATCAGCAGCATGTTTGTCATATTAGATTTGCAAGGTTTTAAGATATCCAAAAAGAAGTTTTCGCCAAAGGAATTAGTTGCTTACGATGGAGACGCCGTTTCGATTATATCTTCAGAGCTCCGTTCCCCTTTTTAACATTACCGCCACATTTACAAAAAGAAGCAAAATGGCTCATGAATAATCACCACTGCATTAATTGGAACGAAGGGTTTACTCCGGCTTTCATGTAATATACGTAAAAGGACGTGAAAAAGCCGCATTTTTAAGAAATTACATCAACAAACACATCGTCGAGATAGAACAACCGGCACTGTCTACTTCAAAACCGGCCTGCATGCATCATTCGCAATCTTTTTGTTACTGCGCCTTATCCAATGTTTATCATTTACACAAACACTATGTCATGCAATATGTATCTGCTCCCGAAATGTATAATTAAAGGTAAATAAAAAGCAACAACTTTTATAAACGTCCTTTATTTTACATTTCTATGGAATAATGGCCCCATGGGATGGTATCTATTCTATTTTCTAATATATAGCGTTTATTATCTAAAGCACTAAGAGCTACCTTAGTCTGCCTTACACTATGTACATTATGCTTAGTAGATGTTATTAAATTTTGATTTCTGTAAATTTCGACTTCGTCCTGCAAACATTTCAAGTAATCGTCAAAGCAGATTGTATTTTTTACCACACAACTCTACACTTTTTGCTTTTTTTACTACTTTGTTTGGTTGGTGTTACTGTCCACCTTGAGGCTGTTAAGTTTACTCTTCAAGCCCACAAATTCTGTCATTATTTCGCCATTATTGTCGTCCTTCATCAAACCTAACACTTTTTTTGTTTACTCTAGGAATTTCAAATACATTATTTTCCGGATAATCTGAAGTGTCAAATTTATGTAAATCTTGCTTTATAATTTGACAAACATTTTCGGAAGTAATTTCATAGATTAACGAGTCCGTGTCTGTGTATGAAAGTTTGCAATTTTGGCGGGGAAATCGGGACATCATATAATTATAATGAAAATCGTAAACGCAAATTTTTTGATAAATCTAAAATACACATTCCTATGTAGACAGGTTTCATAAACCAAATTTCCGTTTTCTTTAGTTCAATTGCTACAATATGTTTATCGAATATGGACCTACTATGAAACAGCCGTCCCACCTGGAAACTAATTTGATGTTTTTATGTTTTCTCACATTTTGCATAGTCTTGCCAAAAACAGCGTTATTCATTAATTTATAAAGATTTTTTCAAACACGTTCTTCGCCGAAGTTCTCAATTTGTATTTAGATCGATGTATTGTTTTAACCAGGGTGATTGGTCGAATTTCAAAACGCGATGAATTCTAACCAGTTTTAACCAGACGCCAAACACTGCTTCAAATTACGATAATGTATGACATATTTTTCCTTGTTATAGAAAGTAGTTAGCATTTTTTGTTTTTGATCCAGGAGGATAGCCGTGTTCGGAACAAAAAGGTAAACTTTTGTGTGGGTCATGTAACGTTTGCGGATACTCTAAATCAACTTTTAGTATGTACCCTTTTGAAGTATCGTCAGATATAGCGTTAACATTAAAATTTTCAACTTCAAAATCAGAGAGCCATCTAAAGCCCTTATATGGAAGGGCCTCACTCATCCCCCATCCATACAAGTTGTTCACGTCATACTACATGAGGTACTTAAGGGCTTTCGAAGGGTCGAACTGACCATCGTTCATAAAGTGATTATTTGCTTTACTATACCTACTAATACATTGGCAAATCCCGTCTCGAATTTCTTTTTCTATAAAAGAAGCATATTTATATCGGAAAGGAGTTCTAATTGAATTTGGTATACTTTAACATTGCATCCCAAGTGAAACCGGGTGTTGTGTAATACCAGGCCGTATCTAAACCGTATGTATCAAAACAAATTCTTCTAAAGTTTTCAAATACATCCGCCAATAATAATATGTCTGTTTTCAGGTACAGGTGCGAATAGTCGCCTAAATTCTTAATTTCAAATGTTTGCCAAACAGTTTGAGCATGCTGATAATCGTTTTCGCTTATAGCGGAATCTGTTAATCTACTAAAAAAATGTTCTTTAGCCGGAAGCGACTCTTCCTCAAATTTCTCATAATTTGTCATATACAGTGTGGTCCATTAAGTGTGCAACAAATGGGACATTTTTTATTAGTTGTAAAACCGAAATTTAAATACCGCCAAAAGTTAGTGCATGTTTGATAACCATATTAGATGCCCTTAGAATGGCTTCAAGTCAAACAATATACAGGGCAGAACAAAAAATATGTAATTTGTTCAACAATAAAGTTACCTTATTTCAAAAAATATAGCAAAATTTTATTGAGAAAAGTTGTTTAGAATCAAAAGTTATGCTCAAATACAAAGTCACGGCCTCTTATTCGAATTTTGATTCTTTTTTTGTAAAATTTTGTATTATCCCCGTATGATACATATTTTTATTATTCTGATTTTATTAAGAGTTTTCCATATGTAAATTATTATTGTAAAGATTTTGCCTTGTTAAAAAGAATATTTGCGAAATTCTAAAGTTCTGTTAAATATCGTTGCAACAAACATGAAGTGGACGCTTACCTAAAAAATATAAATCCAAGTAATTTTTACAAATACCGTTCAAGTTGCTAAAAGGTTATTTAAAAGGGATGTGGTTTGTGGCTACTTTAAATACATATAAAATCAAAATAATAAAAATATGTATCATACGGGGGTAATACAAATTTTCCAAAAAAGAATCAAAATTCGAATAGGAGGCCGTGACTTTGTATTTGAGCATAACTCTAAATTCTCAACAACTTTTCTCAATAAAATTTTGCTATATTTTTTGAAATAAGGTAACTTTGTTCTTGAACGAATTTCATATTTTTTGTCCTGCCCTGTATATTGTTTGACTTGAAGCATTCTAAGGGCATCTGATATTATTATCAAACATGCACTAACTTTTGGAAATATTTAAATTTCGATTGTACAACTAATAAAAAAAATTCCCATTTGTTGCACACTTAATGGACCACACTGTATACTTACTTACTTAATTCGGAACCCTCGTACCTTGCGGTGTCGGGATTTTGTCATATATTCGTAAGGATAAACTCCCTTCTTGGAAAGCAAGGACATTTTTGAATTATCCAAATGTGAATTTTGTTCCCTCAAAATTTTAAAATCACCCGGTTGCAAATAGATGCAATTTTTCTAAAGAAGAATTCATAAATCGAAACGAATCTATAAATTTAAATTTAATACCATCTCCGTCGATAGTTTTCGTAAAAGAAATATAGCGCTCCTTGTTTAGCGGCAACAGGCTTATATTACCGGGTATAGCTTTAACTAGGTTTTAACAAAGAAGAGACTATCGTAACCGCTAAAATTATGAAACACCACGGGAATAATTCTAGGTGTTTTATAATTTAGATTGCAATTACTATGAGCGGGTCCCCTAAATTTTCCAGTCATGTGGCAATGATCAAGCACGCGTTTTCTCACTTCTGACACATCCCCTAAAACGAATTCCTGCTCGCAAATATGACAGACCGGGGCTAGAAGAGCTTCATTTTTCTGTTGTTCACTAATTTGCATTGGTTTGTAACGGTTGAAATATTGTTTTAAATTGCCCGAAATATTTTGTAATTCTTTACATACCATTCAATACAATCTGCTCCGCGATAGCTTCGAAAATAGCTCAACGAATTATCAAAAGTACAGTGCAGATAGTAACCAATGCTACAGGCCTCATGGTCTTGATACCTGGCTGTACTTTTGTTCACCGGGCTGTCGTTTACCTCCTTAAGAATGGCCTCGAGATCGCTGTAAAGAACAAAAGGACAAAGTTCCTTATAATTAAAATCCTTAAATTCTAAAAACGTGCCGGGCTCGGGAAGATTCACTTGCACTTGTTCATTGCTATACAGTCCACCGTATGTAAACTAAGTTTATCTTCACTTCCAAAATACTGTAGACATCTATCGCAAATGAATTTTTTATATCTGTTTTTTGACAGTTGTGAACTCACCAGTCTCGATAAATTTTTTATTAAACAAAAATGCAGTTTCACAAACGGCACGTCTTCGCCGTCTTCTTCCATGTCTGGTTCCATCCCATATTGTAGATTAATTTCGAATTTTTCATCTTCATAGTATTCTTGAATCATTAAAAGGTTAACGTGAATGGCTTGCTTGTTTGAAGTCAAATAGGCTGGCGATGCAGAGTAAAGTTGTTCCCTCACGGAAAGAACATACACGTTGACTGATACATTGTTTTGTTTTCTCAAATTTGGAATCTGTCTTAGCATCATTGGAAACTCGATGCCTTCCAAATTCAAATGGTGTCTATAATCTGGATAACTCCAAACACGATGTGGATTATCGTTGACAGGAAACAGGTGAGCCATCACACTCCATGCGAAATAGGCCTCGTCGTTTAAATTTTTGTATTAATAACTGCTTTCTTTTTTTCAATTTGGTGAGGTAAACGAATAAAGAAATTTCCGTGAAAACAGTTGCTCCCATCTATTGATATTGACAAAAAGCGAAAGAATATCGTGTAGTGCCCATCCGAATTCCCCCTCTCAAAAACTGACACCTAGAATTTTGATGAAACATGTTCTTGAAACCATTGTTTTAAATTTGGCAAGTCCTGTTGAAGGATTAACTGATTTTTAGTATTAAAGTATTTAGTGGAAAAAATTTCCGAATTTGCGGCTTCTTTTATAAATTCAGCACAAAACACCGTATTAACTTTAATTACACTATATTTTTAAGGACATTTTCAATTTTTCTTTTAAACAATACGCGGCAATCTTCTAGAAATTCTTCCATTTTTTATGGGCCAAATTTATTATAACACCTTTTTCAAGTCGACACTCGAATGCACTCTCCACGTTTTGCCAATTTACTCGTTCTTTTAATTTGGAATTTTGTCGCTAGATGTCCCGGCTCCAGTTTTTGTAAGCAGCACCTGGTCATCTTTTCAAATGTCCTATTGATGTTTCGACATGTCTGCGGGCTCAAATAGAATTGCAGCTGTTTAGTAATCATGTTAGTAGCCGGATATTATTTTCATTTATTATTAACGATTTAAAAATTTTATCACGTGCCGAAGGTAGGTTTTTAAAGATTTTATAGCATTTTTCGATGACTTCTACGGCCGCGCCGCTAACTCGCACAATTTCATTTTGTTGGACATGTTTACTGTTTACAAAAACTGTTAACAGACTAACGAAGTATTAGCTGGCGTTTGTCTTTATACTAATCTTCAATGGCGTTTTCTAAAATTATTTTTTAAAAATCCCACGTCCCCATTGAAAATATCCTTCATGCCTTTCAATTAATTTGCATAGTAAAGCCAATTTATTGAAGCATATGGTAACATTTATCTAATTAGAAACAGAGCTGTTCTTGAATGCGTAAAAATTTACGTTGCAAACGAGCGAGCATAATATTGCTTTTCTAATTAATGTGGTTTATATGCGACATGTGATTTTTACCAAGCGTCAATGTTAATTTCATCAGACATATGGGTTCCGTAATAATTGTTTAAGATCAAATGTTAGCTCGTGGCGAAACACTTGGGATTTTTATGTTAAAATAGAAAGGTTTAACAAACCTACCTAAATTATTGAGAAGAGCCAACATTTTTGGACTTAATTACAATTATTACTAGGCGTATGTAGGTGAATGGCACAGTGATTTACAAATCAAAACTAAATATTGCACACTGGTGAAAAGCCTTTACATATTCCATTACAAAAGCTAGCTCGTGAAAAACAAATAAAGTTAATTTATTGACACGTATAGGCGAATATAAGGGCATATACAAGTGAAAAACCTTATTCCATTTACGAATATAAAACAGCTAATTTATTGAAAAGCCATTTAGCGCTGCAAGTTCAAGAATGTTGTTAGTAAAACAGAGCTGACTTTTAATGCCATTCGCATCTGGCATTCAGTTAATTACATAAACCAGAATGAAATTTAACACTTGAACCTACAATTATTACTAAGCGTATGTAGGCTAATGGCACAGTGATTACAATGCTAAAATTAGGTATTTGCCGATAACAACTAAATTTAAAAAATAGAAGTGGACCGGAATTCATACTTTCTAATATCGCCTGTGCAAGTATGAACGCAAAAACGTGTCTACCAACTTTAATGCTATTAAAATTAGCAAACCCGGACAGTACATTTTAAGATAACAGCCTTCAGATTATTCATTTAAGTGAACTTTTACTCAGATATGCATTTAATTGGTTAAATTGAGGCGCGTTTTTCAATATACCTATTATTGTTGACTAAACGTTTATTTCAGGGATTCTTTGTAATTACATTATTCAGCATTAAATGTAATTTACTTTGTAACAATTTGTGCGCAAATAAAGGCACATACAGGCAACAAACTTGTTCCAGTTATGAATATAAAACAGCTAATAAGGTTAACATAATTATGCATGAAGTATGAACGCAAAATTACAACAGCCGCTGACCTTAAATTTAATATCGTTCACATGCTAATTACATTAGTCGGCATGGAATTTAAATGAAATTTAACACAAATTTCTGAGGTGCCCGTAAAATATGTAGATGCGAATGACAAACGAAAAACTGGCCTTTAATTTGTAGTCTATTTAAATATATAAAAGATGATGTAATATTGAGCCTTCTCTCCGCGCAGCGAGATAAGGACCTTAAATGCCTAGTTCTATAAAAATCTGATGATCTTGAACCTTCCTTCTAACGTGAGCATGGGGGTCCCAACTGGAATGTCTAGTACTGCACAAATCGGATGCAACGTTGACCACTCCTGCATTTTTACCCGAAACATGAGGCCCCCGGGGTTGATGTTTAGGGGATGTTATTCGCATCTAGTAACTTTTTACCCGGTTTCCACGATGGCAAGATGACACTCAAGATAACGAAGATGCCACGCCTCTCGAGGCTGGTGTTGCGCAATATCCAGAACATGTTGCGCAATATCCAGAAGTGAAAGTCTGTCAGACTCCAATCGGTGACCTTGAAGTGTTCCAGAAGTGAGGTATCCCTACTACTCGAGTTATCTTATACTTTGCCCACTGTTTATTGAAATTTTCCTAGATCTAAAAAAAATCGTTTGGTTTGTCACCTGTCACAAGGATTAATTTTCGTGAGTCTTGTTACCTGTGAGTGTCACAAGGGTGCATCTTGCATTGTTAATTTTATTATCCTAGGAACTTAATAATGATATTAAGATCAGTTGTCAAGGGAAAGCAGCAAACAAATATAATCGCCGACTTACACGTTTTGTTACTAAGGCTGTATCAATGACTTACATGATCAACAGCGGGAAAACATATAAAGATAAATACAGGAAAAAAACCTTATAACTGTTCAATATATGAGTATAAAACACCTCATCAGAGTGCTTTAGTTCAACATATGAAGATGCATACGAGAGGAAAACATTAGAAAGATAAGCTCGTGGTTATGTCGTTAGTCCAAGACTTTTTTACCTATATATGAGAAGGTGGTACATAAATATTTTAAGACAATTAAATTGTATGTCAAGTTATATTACTTATGTTTGTATTTTATATTTATATATGTATCAAAAAGGATTGGAAAGATATGAGTTATAATAGGCATGGAATAAAGTACATTTCCATATTTGTTTCTCTAATAACTTTTATGGTAATTTTCTATCTATTTTCCAACTAAGATCCTTTTAAAGCATTTTAATTGTCGATCACCTGATCTTACAGCTCTAAGCTTTTATCTGTGGTGCTATTTCAATAGTCGTGCTTACATTACACGTCTCCACACAATAGCAGAGTTGAAGGAGTAGATATGAGAAAAAATGTAGCAAATACTGGTGGTTCTTTTGGAGCGAGTAATGACAAGACATAGTAAAACAAATAGAGAATACACAGAAGAAAGTGGTGGTCATTTTAAAGACATTGCGTTCCATACCTAGACTAAACAAGTCTCCCATCTTTATTATTTATGATGATGGAATTGTTATATTGTTCTCTGATTTACAATAAAAGTTATTAGAAAAACCAAATGGGGAAATACTTTATGCTGGATCCTGTATAATCATATTGTTTATAGAAAAATTGAGCAGCGGTGACAAAATTCAACAATATTTCGATTGCATGAAACCGTTATATCTCTGTTATATCTTAATGCAACAAGCAATTAAAAATTAAACTTTTAATTTTAAATCATCAGATACCTACCTATGTAATACTTTATACCTACTTAATAAAATTTTAAATTCTAATATAAATTTTCGGTACCTACAATAATGCAAGATAACGCAAATTTAGAAGTTATTTTATAGTTCCACAGGGTAAGTAGAGAAAATTCAAGTAAAACGTGATATTTGCTAACTTAAGGTCGGCAGCCGAAAGTACCTACAGTAGCTTTTATTAGGTGATGGATGCTAGTATTTGGTCGAAAGGAACGTGTGTTGGTGAATGTTTTCAGCATTGCAGCAAACCAATCCCAAATCCTTAATCTTCATTTCTGACTTACTTTTGCTAAATTGATGCTATTTGTGACTACAGCAATCTAAAATTCTTATGTTTCTCGAAGGCTGGTAATAATACTGAATATCTTAAAAGTGCACATATTGATGGTTTTACTTTAAGTAGCTATTACTATATTACTATTTAGTCAGCCAATCAATTTGGTTTTGGACCTTGACTTTCTACGTCCTCTTCATTCCTGCTATTCAAAAATGGTTAATGATTTAGAAAACGGCGAGTGCCCTGTGGCGATCTGCTGTGACCTTAGCAGGGCTTTCGATGGTGTAAGTCAGGATATACTGTTGAATATTTTGGAAACTTATGGAATTCGTAGGAATGCAAATTCGTGGATTGTCAGTTTTCTTGGAAACATACTTCATCTTGTTACAACACTATATCAAGATAACAAATAACGGGTGCTCAAAAAGTCTTTACGTCCTAGGCGGCTATGGAAATTCAAACGTATGATTAATATGTTGGTGGCACTGTAAGTCGAGGATAGCAAGTTAGGTTTTGCGTCAGTTTTGATACAGACTGACGCAAAACCTAACCTGCTAACTTCGAATTTGACATCAACTTACAGTGCCTACAACATACCTATTATTCATACGTTTGAATTCCCATAGCCGCCCAGGACGTAAAAACTTTTTGAACACCCCTTACAAAAAACAGTTAATTCTGATCAATTGGCAATTAACCTAGGAGTCCCCCAAGCAGCCATCTTGGCTTCAATTTTATTTCTCATTTATATCAATGACCTGCCAAGTAATGCTGATAACCAGGCTCACTTCACTTTATATTCAGATGATACCTCTGCTGTTCTAGCTACTCCTAATGATAAAATTGAAAATGCATGTTTATTAACCATGAGTAAACTATTAAACTCGTACAATTATCACAAACTTCTTTTAAATGCCAATAAAACCCCATATTTACGTTTTCATTGTTATCGGAATAAATCCCCCGAGAAATATAAAAATAAACGAAGCCCAGGTAAGTACCAAACGACTTCCGGGATTCGACCGTTTCATGATTGAGATCGAAGAACTCAACGTTTCGCCCACTTTCGTAAGAGGCTTCATCAGGAGGAAGGTAACTCAACGTGTTAACCATGCCAGAGGCGAAACTCTTTGCAAGGCAAGGGATAGAAGAGCACAGTGACTCAACGTTTGAACCACGTCAGAGGCGAAGCTCGACTGACCTTTAGTCGGTTTTTAAGTGCGAATGCAGTTAGATTGTATCTGACGATTGTAGCATTAACATTTGCAGTACCTATTATTGTTGTTATTGTACGAAATGGTTTGCACAAGTACAAAGTATGACCATTATAGTAGTCAGAAAGCTAGGGCCAGAATGGCAAAGTAACTGAAGGGTATAGCAATGCAGTACGCGGATTAGAAACGTTGCAACCGACAAGAAATATTGCAAAAGAACAACCTACAAATAGCATTGAAATAGAACGAATGACATTATTACGTGCATAATAAACTACAGAACATAACAGTACTGTTGAAAACACAATGAAATAGCAGAGTGTTAAGTGTATTGCATTCTAACCTAAGAAAAACATTGTAAGAATTAAAATTTTTATCATAACTTTATTCTATAGGTTAATTTTATGTATCAAACCTTATTTCCCTTTAAATAATTGTGGTGAGATGTTACTAAGATACGAGATTTTCTTTTGTTTAACAACTACACAGAGAGATTTTAAATTACCCAAGCTGTTTCATATCAGCTCCCATAAAAAGTTTGAATCATAATAAAGCAGAACACTTCCCAAGGTCAAACATATCAACTCCTGGTCTATGTGCAGTTAGATATTGTGGGCGTTGTCTTGATATTAGCAGCGTTGCCAGACCTGGTGCAATTCTACGAATCTGGTACATTCTGAAACCGTTTCTGCAAAAGTATATTTTTAAAACGCGCATGCATTCAGTCTGGCAACCCTGCATATTCTGACCCGAGTGGTGCCGACCTACCGATGCCAGCGGTGACGTAACCGATCTTTGCCGTTTATGTTTGGAAGTGTGGTTAAAGTTTCGAAATAATGAATTGGAGGAATTGTGGGGTTATATTATCTATGGAGTAATTCTTCTTCAGGTACGTCATTAAAATCATTTGATATAATATCCGCGAAGGGCGCTGATAATAGATGGCGCTACCGAAATCTAACTTGGCTGCTAAGGACGGGGTAAACCGTTGGGATAAACAACGATCGCCAATGTGATAAGCAATTACGTCATTCTCATTCGTCCTATTCGTTTGTGTTGACTTCCACGTGTTTAGCAGCGGTTAGTTTGTGAGTTTGTGTTAGATTTGAGCACCGATAAAGTAAAAATGCCCCTCGTAACACTGTGTGACATCTTCGAGTATGTGGAAAAAGGTACGAGATGCTTAAAGGAAGGTGAAGCAGTGCTGAATGCAGGACATGTCATTATGTGTGGCCTGAACAATAAAAATAATGACGAAGTTGATGCCCTGTGTTTGCAAACATCAAACCTAAGAGGACCACCACACTCGATTAAACTTATTTTAGAGTTGTGTAAGTTGTTCAGAAACTTGGTTGTTTTTACATAAAATTCTATTAATCACACCTACTTACAGCTACTTCCAAAGAATGGAACTGCAAATGCAGTTGTAAAGCAGGTGCAGGAGGCAAATGCAAACACATAGTTGCTTGTTTATTAACAGGTTAGTCATGCCCTGATGAAAATAATTATTTTTCCCACGCCCACATACGAAAGTGGCAGTTTCCATGTTATCCATATCGTAACGAACGTGTTTGTTATGAAAAAGTGCACAATTCTCAGTTATATAGTGCGCTAAATATGTAATTTTAACCTAAAAACTGCTGACAATACGTCATTTTAACCTAAAAGTTACTGAAAAGGTCACTTTAACCCAAAAACTACTGAAATTGTTAGTTGTCACAGTAAAACTGTCATTTGTTAAATTACAAAAATGTGTTTTTGTGGTCATGGGAAAAATAGTGTACATAACTCGCTTGAAAGTGTATTGTATGCCACTTTCGCAGCTTGCTGGTTATGTAATATACTATTAATGTATCAGTATGTTATAATTTTCTAGAAATGAATTGGAACAACTGAGTTGCACGGACGTAGAGCAAGTGTGGGGCCAAAGGAAGCTCACTATAAATTCTGAGCATGCTGATGTAGAAGCAGTATCAGAGTACTGCCACGTGAAATCCACCACAGCTGTAAAAGGCATTCATCACATTACAGAGGAAATGATTAAGGACACGGTACAAAAATTAATAGTTGGTAAGCAAGTTTGAATGATTACATTTGGATTAATTACTAACAAAATATTAACCCTAGGTTGTGCCTTTTCTTGTAATGAGAATAAGATTTAATTCTGCATTTAAGGCACTTACTTTTTTCAGTGGGTATTTCAGTACAATCTAAAATTATTCTTGTTGCCTGATATTTTTCAAAGCAGCGCGGCATATTACTTAATATTTCTTCCTTTGGAGGGAACCTTATAATTGGTTTTAAAAATAAACTTAATTTTTTTATTGTTGAACGAAAATAGGTCCGAGCAGCTTTTGTGCTGATTTGAAATAATACAGCTAAACTACTGAAAGTAAGATCTAATTTAATTTTCATTAGCGTCAGAAGAATCTGATTTTGACAGGATAAATTTGTGGTTGCAGATGAAACCTTTGAAATTGCCGTAACTAAAATGTTAAATACAGTTAAATTAACCACCCCTGTTAAAGTTCTGCATTTGTAATCGTTTTCAATTAACCTATCTACATTATACTTGGCAAATTCTTCGAAAGTGTTTACCTGAATAGATTTATCGTCACATTTTTCTAAACTCCACCGGATTTTCTTTAAAATAAATTAAATTAGAAATTACTTCCGAGTTGCTACTGCTAGCTTCTGTACTTAATTCTAAATCAGGTTCATCTTCACAAAACTTGGGAATCTGTACCAACTGTTTTCTATCACTACGATTTTTAGCTCGTGCACAACGTTGTTTTATAGAGTTTTTATTAAACACACGATCGTGGAGCCCCACTGGTAAATTCACTGAAGGCACAGCAGTCTTCTTCAGCCTGGGTAATTGATTGACGTGAGCTGCAAAAGATTGTACAAGTAGTTGTAATTCGAAAGAAAATATTTAGAAATGGGTTAGGTACTTGTTAATCTTGAATTTAGAAAAATTATTACGTGAAGAACTTGATCTTGAAAATATATGATCAATTTAATTACCTCTATAGAAGAAATCGTCGTCCTTAAAGTGCAAGCTGCACACTTTCATATGAGGTGAAACCTTTTTCCCCATTTTTAGCAATACTGCCCATTCCTTACGTATTGCTTTATTGGTTCTAGGAAATTTGTGCAAACTAATATCATTCTTGTACGTAGATGAACACTGCGGTACGCAACAATTGTTTTTACTTTTAGAAACACGTGAGGTAGTCGCCATCGCATTGATTTTAACGGATAGCTGATGGCGTAAACAAACTTCTACCCCGTCCCGATTGTTTGCGAGTTTGGCCGCTTGGCGTCGTGTCGATCTGTGCCCTTCGCGGATAGTCATTCATGATACATGCTTTCCAGCATTTCACCAGTGGAATGACCAAATTGAAGGACGCACTTTGTCATCGTATGGACTTCACACTTCATCTAAATTGCTGGCGGATGGCAGTAAGAAACAATATTACAACTGTCATCGCTCTGTAAACTTTTTGTGTGTTCTAGGCAAATTAAAACAAGGTGTAACTTTTGAGCACATATTAAATGATATTCGTGATGCTGGATTGACGAAAGAGGAATCACAACAAATCCTACCTTTATAGAAGAAAGACTTGCACAATATCGCAAGAGATTTTCGTATAGATTATACACTCACCGGCACACTGTTGTATCGACAGCCTTATTTTTGGCCAAAACTGCAAAAATTAAAAGGTACAGTAAAAATGTCTAAATAATAATTCTCGATTGCTATAAGATCACTACATTAAATGCTAACTTTAATTTAGTTAAAATCAAGGTAAGCTCAGAGATACCGCTCGGCAAAGTTGGCTTTGCCTGTCAGTTGATCTAATTATTTTTTAATCACACAAATTTTTTGTTGTGCTTGCACCTAGATTTCTCTAGAAGAAATAATAAACCCAAACTTTTTTACGATGGACCCCATAACTAAATGTAAGTGGAATATTTTAGATTGGAAAATTTACCTTACAGTTTGTTACTTTATTTTTTACGAAATAAATAATCAAAAATGCAAAAGATATATTAAAAAAAAGTTCTGTTAAACTTTCTAGTGGGCTACAAAAAAATGTCAACCCGAGTCATCCGTGGTTTCTGCGTCGCGATTTTTGCTGGAGTCTCTATTTTTGGAAAATTAATTTTTCTTTTGCCTTTAGCTGCCTTTTTGGTATATTTTCGATGTTACAAGCTTTCAAGTATGTGTGTATATCAGTTTGGGACAATTGTTGCAAATTATTTTTGTCTACTTCCACGTCTTTGATTGACTTAAAATTTTGCACAACTATAATTTATGTAATAATAAAATTTGGTGCCATTTTTATAAAGAAACAAAATGGCGGATCCAAGATGGCGGGCAATTTTTGTAATTTACGTTCAATTTGTACTAAAATCTGTGTATAGGGATTTTAGAGGTCGCTGATTAGGAATTTAACGTTGAAAATAGAAACTTTAAAATAATCGATTCAAGATAGCGATTAAATTTTTATTTACGCCACTTCAAACCAAAATCTTTAAGTGAATTGGAACAGTTAATTTTTTGGACTTTTTAACTTTTTACGTAAGTTAGTCTTGGTGAAAAAGCGTAAAAAGGATCAATAGTCTTTTGCATAATAACAATCCATTGTATCCAAGTAACTAAACTTTTTTTATTTTTCGTTTTTAGATGGATACCGCTTTGCAAATATGGAACTTTCTAATATTTGGGTTTCTGAAAAAAAATTCAATATCTAAAGACCACTGCTTTAGTCAATTTTTTTTGAGTCGTAGTAAACCTTACCAAGATATTGAAGAATATTACAAGACTTTTAAACAAAATATTCGCAATGTAAGCATACATACAGGGTGTTTGTAGATCGCTAGACAGCTCATAACTTCATTAATAATAGAGATATAAAAAGTTTGATGTTTACTCTTGTGTTTCAAAAACGGCTCAAACGATTTTTTTGAAACTTTACATTTTTATTACATTTTTAATGTGGATTGATTGAGATGAGTAATTTTCAAGTTGAATTTTAGAGGTATTCAACTGAAAAATCACTTATCTCACATCAATACACACCGGTTATGCGATTTTCTTCAGAAGCTTGCTGTCGCATTTAGATAGTACAAAAAACTTATATATGAAGTTTCAACGCCATACCTCTTTTCATTTATGAGTTATTCTGTTCACAGACAGATCGACGGACGGACACACAGACCAATGAGCAAAAACATGTTTTTTGGGTTCAGGGGACTCTAAAACGTGAAGATCTGTTGAAAACCCAATTTTCGAATTTTTGGGGTGAATCCAATACTTTCTTTATCGTAAAAAGAAGTAAAACCCGTCTGCAAAACTTAATAGTGTGTTATTTACTGAACGGTTAGTTGTATGTAAAAAAGCTTTATATTCTTTTTTGTAGAGAATTTCCTAGCCTTCATTTTTTGTAATAACTAAAAAAGTCATACGATCCATAGAAAGCGAGATATTTGCGAAAACTTATTTCTGTGACATTTGACCTTGAATAACTCAAAATGCAAGCACGATATTGATGGGGACTTTTGAGACATTATTTGTAATGTCAAAATAAAGGTGTATGCAAAATTTCAGCTCACTTGGATTTTTTCGGCAGATGCTGCGGTTGTCCGTCTAATGTAACTGGACTATCTTGCGATATTGTGCAAGTCAAAGTGTGAAAATTGCTGTTGATTTTGTTAATTCTGTTATTTTGTTATTGCTATTGTCGCTATTTTTGTGTGTTAATTCTGTTTTAAAATGCGCCATACCACAATGTTGAGAACGCCTCCGATTTATTGTGTCGTTTAGCTTAAATAAGGTTAACAATTTAATGTCAATATGATAGATGTCAAAAGTCAGAGCCGAGCCGTGCCTGGGGTGCAAAGCGTGCACAGCACCCGGGCGGCAAACTATTTGGGGCGGCAAAATGAAAAATGAAAGAAATTTAAGATAGGTATGCTTGTGCCTTGCGGCATTAGAAAATGCAACATTTTTGATCAAGTTATAGTCTTGTGTCTGGCTTTTTTTCGTATAAAGGTACTTGATACAGAGAAACGGTTGCATTTTTAAGGCGGCAAGCATACAATAATAATTTATTACTTATAATTTATTTTTATTATAAACACGTCGCGACGGTGCCGTTTGCTATTGTACACGGTGATTATACCGACACACGAGTTATCGCTCTGTCGCTATGGTGACAGCGTCATGAAACACGAAACTATATAGATCAGCGAAATCAGCTAGACTAAGCGGCTCTCTTTAGACACAAAAATAATGAGTAAATTGTGTATTTGTGCTTTGTTGCAACATGCTTCATGCTCATGCATGCCGTCGGCATATACGATAACAAACTTAAAAAGGGCAATTGGGGGTTAGTTTAGTTTGCGATTGAATGCTAGTAAGATTGTACTGAACTAAGCAGAAATAAAAAGGCTAAACGTTTCAAGCAAGAGCTAAATAATATAGTGCTTTTTAAAGTTGAAAGTTTTAAAACGTAAGTATTTTTCATTATTTTAAACATTTGAACTTTTCTGCTTATTTTTCTGTTTCGCTATCCTTAGAATTTATTTGTGCTTAATTCAGATGGCCGATGGCAGAAAGAGACTTTCCGGCTTTCAGTATCGAAAAAGAAAGTCCGAAAAAGACGAAATTAAAAAAGGACTGGCTGGCTCCTTAAAAAAATTTTTTGTTTCCACGGCGGCTGCAGCCGAACAACCATCAACAAGCCTGCAAGTGGAGGAACAGCTTGATTCGAACAAGGACACGCATATGGAAAATCCAGAAATAGGGCAAGAAAATAATAAATCCGAGGCGGATGCACAGGACACACCGGATTCACCACCACCAACCGAGGTTGCTGCTGAGGACGCTGGGATGGAAATATTGAAAGATCCTGCTCTTTGGCCGCAAGTTTTAACAGATAACATTAAAATGTCTATTCTTGAATTGGGGCCATTACAATTGAAAAATATTGCATTTCCATTAGACGATTCAAACAGATCTTTTTCAACTACTTATTATGACAAAAAATTAAGCAATAATGAAAAAGTTCCTAGAACATGGTTAGTTTATTCTAAGTCAAATAATTCTGTATTTTGTTTTTGTTGCAAATTATTTAAAGTTACTGATAATGTTTTTAACGATGATAAAGGTTATACTGACTGGCGACACTTATCTCAAAATTTAGACAGGCACGAAAAAAGTAAGGGGCATTTTGAGAGTGTTAAGAAATGGGTCGAGCTAAAAAAATCGATTGAAAAAGGGACAACTGTTGACTCAGTCAACCAAAATTTAATTAAGTTGGAAAAAAAACGATGGACGTCAATTATTGAAAGAATCATTTGTGTCATACAGTATTTAGCTGGACAAAATGCAGCTTTTAGAGGAAGTAATCAAAAACTTTTCGAAAAAGGCAATGGTAATTTTTGAAGCTAATTGAATCAATTGCAAAATTCGATAATATAATGGCGGAACATATTGGCAGAATTCAAAAGATACCAATAATATGCCACATTATTTAGGTGATAAAATCCAAAATGAATTAATTTGTCTAATAGGTGAAAAAGTCAAGCAAAATATAATCGAAACTTTAAAATTGTGTAAATATTATTCAATTATATTAGATTGTACACCTGATGTGAGTCACGAAGAACAAATAACTGTAGTTGTCAGGTTCGTTTTCATTAATGATATTTCAAAGGGTATAGAAATTAGAGAGCATTTTTTAGGGTTCTGTCCAGTTACAGATACAACTGGTGAAGGACTAACGGCCTTTTTATTGAATTATTTAAAAGAATTAAATATTGATATTAAGGATATGCGAGGGCAGGGATATGACAACGGTGCCAACATGAAAGGCAAACATAATGGGCTGCAAAAAAGAATCCTTGATATAAATCCTAGAGCCTTTTTTGTCCCTAGTCTTAATTTAGTTGTCAATGATGCTGCGAAAAGTTCGCTTGAAGTAACAAATTTCTTTGCTATTATTCAAGAAATATATGTTTTTTTTTCAGCCTCCACCTACCGTTGGCATATTCTCATGAAAGAACTTCCTACCATAACTGTAAAACCTTTATCTGATACACGGTGGGAGAGTAGAATCGATGCCATTAAAACCCTTAGATTTAATTTAGAAAAAATTTATGATGCTCTCTTTTCCCTTTATAATGATACATCAAGAGACAATGACACAAAAAACCTTGCAAAGTCACTAATTAATAAAATAAAATCATATAAATTTGTGTGTTCTCTAGTAATTTGGTACAATTTTTATCAAAAAATAACACTGTAAGCAAAATCGTGCAAAAATCTAATATTATTTTACCAGAAACTGTAAAAATGTTGACAGAAATTCAAATTTTTTTCATTGAAATACGATCTGAAGGTAGTTTTACAGCTATGCTTAATGAGGCAAAAAAAATTGCTGAAGATATAGACTGCGAAAGTGTTTTTCCAGCTGTAGGCTTGGTTAGACCGAGAAAAGCAAAGGTTTTTTTTGATTATGAACATAGAGATGAATCAATCGAATCACCAGAGTTGAATTTCAAAGTCAATTTTTATTTTTATATTCTTGATATAGTAATATCAAAATTAAATGACAGATTTGAACAGTTAAACGAGTGCAACTCCTATTTTGGCTTTTTAAATAATTTAGGCTCTTTATCTATAGATAAAGAAGAATTAATGAAATGTTGTATGGATTTACAAATTAAATTAACCGATTCATCTACAAAACAAATGGATGTTAATGCAATTGATTTGTGCAATGAAATTGAAATATTGTCCATTTATAATAAAAGCAATACGACTTCGGCCAAGGAAACTTTAGAATACCTTGTGGCTAATGATTTAATTAGCACTTTCCCGAATTTATCTGTAGCCCTACGAATTTTTTTAACGATGCCTGTCACTGTGGCTCATGGTGAGAGATCGTTTTCAAAATTAAAAATAATTAAAAACTGTTTGAGATTTACTATGAGCCAGAACAGACTTACAAATTTGGCTGTAATAAGCATCGAGGAAGAGATCTGCCAGGCGTTAGATATGACGGATTTAATACGAGAATTTGCAATTAAAAAAGCAAGAAAAGTCGCTTTTGATATTTAAATTTAGAATTTATGTAGTTTTTAGTTCATGTTTATAACTTCTAAGTTACTAATAATAAATAATTTAAGCAATACTTTGTTTTATAACTATTAAAGCATTATGTTAGTTGTTTTAAATATTTAATTTTTTAATTTATACAAATAATAAAGTTTATAATAACCTTTATATTTTTTTATTTTTTAAAACAAGTTACAGTTATCAAGGCAACGCAGAATTTTAAAATTAACACTACGTCTAAGGAGCTATACGCTATAGGGGCGGCAAACTATATCTTGCACCCGGGCGGCAGATACCCTTGGCTCGGCCCTGAATGCGACGCTCTCGAAGTGACTTAATTATTACTTTTCGCACACTAAATAGACTGTTTTCTGGTGACGTTGGTTCTCTCTACAAACTTAATACCGATGACTTTCGTCGAGACCACCGTTTGAAGTTAAAAAGTGAGTTCTCAAGATTATTTTATAGAAGATCGTTTATTGTGAACAGACTGTTATATTTAAAAACAGAATAGACATTTTACTTTCAGTTTTTGTTAATAATCTAACAATTAGATTATAGTTTTACACCTACATATAAGTAGTTCTCTATAATTATTGTTTAGCGTTATAAGTTGTGAGTATTGTTTGTAGGGCCTGTCCTCCGCTCTGCGTTTGTTATAATAATAATAATAATATGTGACTATGCTTTAGCACTCTGCAGATGTTTATTTGGGTCGATTTTCATATTTTTTATTATAGACGCACACTTACCAAACAAAGTACATACAGTATGACCAGAAATATACAGTACCGAATTAGAAAAAACATTGCTTAAATTGGCAACATAAGTTAGACGTTAATGTCACTTCCATGGCAACTCAGATTAGAGTTACACTTTCGGTACTGTATATTTACGGTCATAGTGTATCTAGAGTTTTCAAAAACAATATTTTTAAAATACCCGTTGTTTTCCTGATTACAATATGTCCGGCGCCGGCGTTTGGAATAAAAAGGGATGTGTTCTTTAACCATATTAGAACACATTATTTATTACGGGTTGTAGATTATTTGGTTTGATAAGAACCTGTCGATGTTAGTAGGTACTTTATATATCTACTATGATCTAACAATAAATAACGTTCACATCAAACGCAGTACACGACACGAAATAATGATCCGAAAATGCGTAATATGAAAATCCTGTTTTCGGAGTCATTTATTAACCGCCGCACCCTTTCCCTTCAAAGGGGCCGAAATGACAAGCCAGTTCCCCGGAAATATATCATTCAATGAGCATCCAATAAGGAATTGAGGCAATTCTCTCAAAATAAAAACGCAAATTTACGTCCCGCAATCTGGAGAGTACGCAGGAATGGCACACCGGAAATACTCTCCGCTCAAAGATAGTTCAATCAAGTGGATAAGATACCGCCGGCCGTAATTTTCTAAATGCCTCGTGCTTCATCCAGAACCTATAAGAAAATTACTTCCCGAAGAGAACTGCCAGGAAAAGTGTAGAGCAGCAACAATTCAATTATTCTAAAATACAATACAAAAAATTGTATAAGATGGGATTTATACCTTTCAGAAACAGAATAAGGCAATAAATTGCACGACCAAAAAGGAAGCGCATTTATGAATTTGCTTTCAGCAAGCATTGGCGTCGAGATTTAGAATTCCTTATGAGCGTGTAAGTAATCTAGAAAAATATCGATTCTAGGCATTAGAAAAGGAAATTTTACATAATGCATACTGCATTGTTTCTTAGCAAACAATTTCGATGCCAGGCAATTTATTGCATGCAGCCCTATTGAGAATCAGCGTGTCTAAGAGCAATACATACGAAGATTTAATATTACCTGCGCAGCAAAATATAAACATAATGTCACAGTTTACTATTGTAAACTACTAGGTTTTCGTATTCCATGCTGTTTACTTGTCAGGACAGTATTAGTTATGGAAGACCGATTCAATTTCGCTTTTTTATTGAAACAGTGAACATAATTTTGTCTTGATTTGATTAGTTAACGCTATATGCTATTCATTTAACTTGCACAATAATTTAAAAAACATATTTAAACATGTTTTGCATTTTTTTAATATTAAAAAAAATGCAATTTGCAAAGCACATATTTAAAATGCATAGCAATTTAAAAGAGGCATCCATATTATCATAAGAATTTTTCAAATTATTAACAACAGATACGTAAAAGAACAACTTATAGTACTGACAAAACCGCTGATTGTACTTATTTCACAAATTATGCAACTAAGACAACAATTATTTACATCTCAAAACCCAAAATCTATTGAACCTCTGTTGCTCTGACGTCATTTTGCCCTTAGACCTTAGACACATATACTACCACAAAATATTTCTTTGTCAACTGTTTACCATCCCAATTATTGTTGCAAATAATTTTCAACATTTATTTTCCAAAAATAATTACATTAAAGCTGAAGTGAATTGATCGTTCTTAGGTAACTAGAGTAATTTCAAACCTTGAATTAAAATTATGGTCAGGATCAACACATTTGTTCCTGTTTTACCCATTTCCCCAATAACTGCAAAAAACTGAAGACTTTGGCTTAAATCCAAGCGATGATGGGGTGGCGCAGCGGTGTCATGATCACGCGTCCAAAGAGAAAATTATATACTGGTCTGAATTAAAACGTCCATTAAACTATTTTAATGAGAAGAAAAGACATTTCCCATTAGCGGACGTAATATTTTATCATTACACTTATGTCGTCGCAACATACTTGGGTAAACAAATCGTTAATGAAGTGTTTTTATTCAGCCTATTGAAAGCCAACGCTGATGGGCCATTATTTACTGGTCCTTGATTATTTATTATCTTGCTTACCATCATCAGTTTATTCATTATTCAAAATCAACATACGAGTGGATATAAGTGTCGAGAGCCATCGACGGCATTATAAATAAATTGAATAAAGCTTACTTTGTTGTAAAAAGAACAATCGAATAAAATTTTTACGAACCTTTTCTTTCTAATTTGTAAAACACCAAAATTTATGACTAGTTATCTATATTTAAGCATTTAATATTGATTTTCATGAGCTATATACAGTGTGTTTCACTTTACATGGAAGCACCCCTGTATTTTCTTTGTTTTTGTACGAATCGATTTGAATTTTTTACCAGTTGTACAACTCACCAAGAGGCATATATTCATGTCCTTGAGCGCTAATGACGTTATTAGCCTGGCCTACTACGACGAAGAACGTGGGTCGTATTGTCAATATTTTGCGTCGCGTTAGAGTTACAGCAAAAAGTTATTAAGAAAAGTTGTTTAGAATCACAAGAGTACCCCAGATACCGATTTTCGTTTAATAATTCGAATTTTTAATTTTTATCCATAAATTTGTCCAAGTCCCAAATTTCAACTTTGAATTTGGTATCAAATAGTGCCATGGAGAAACAGCATTTTTATTATTGTTGAAAACGTCATTAGCTATTAATAATGGCTGAATTACGTTTAACTGTAGGTGAGAAAGTAGAAATAATTAGAATTACTGGTGAAAATGCAAGGTCCAACAGAGAAGTAGCTAGAATATTTAATGGAAGGCATCCAGGGCGTGCACCTATTTATCCTGACACAAATTAAAAAGTTGATTAAGCTACAGTTAAACTTAATTCAGCCATTATTAATAGCTAATGACATGTGCAACAATAATAAAAATTCTGTTTCTCCATGGTACCATTTGATACCAAATTAAAAGTTGAAATTTGGGACTTTGACAAATTTATGGATAAAAATTAAAAATTCGAATTATTAAACAAAAATCGGTATCTGGGGTATTCTTTTGATTCTAAACAACTTTTCTTAATAACTTTTTGCTGTAACTCTAACGCGATGCAAAATATTGACAATACGACCCATGTTCTTCATCGTAGTAGGCCAGGCTAATAACGTCATTTGCGCTCAAGGACATGAATAGATGCCTCTTGGTGAGTTGTACAACTGGTAAAAAATTCAAATCGATTCGTACAAAAACAAAGAAAATACAGGGGTGCTTCCATGTAAAGTGAAACACACTGTATCAATTATTGCCGAGAAATCTATGTGAGTTTACTTACGCTACTATTAGTCCAAATGCAACACTACGTACAGGTGCCTGCTGGGCAGTGTAACAATTTGAATATATCAACAGTATTTTTTTTTTTATCCTCTAGATACTATCTTCAGGTTTAAATTTGTAACATTCATTGTCGTTTGGGGAGTTTTTAAAGTAGTAACTTATTGTTATATACGCTATTTTTAAATATAATATAAATATTCTTATTTAAAAATACAATAGTAAATAAAGCCCTTTGTGAGAACTTGCCTCCAATAGCGACACAACTTATTACTCTAAAATATACCAAATACCTAACTTATTTTAAAGCTATGCTAAATATCAAGTTGTCTCTGATTTGCTTAACTTTTTTATTAAAATTTTAGAATAGATAAATTAGCCCCTCTCTGTACACCAAATTTTATTAAAATCATACACACAGACACCCGCAGATATTAATTAATTGCATTCTCCATTATGAAAAGTTGAAAAGTACCAACTTAAAGACGTTTCTTGATAAATAATTATGCCCTACTGACGCAAATAACATTATTTTCTCGCTGCAACCAACAATAATAAACTGTTTCCGGAATATCCCCTTCATCCCTACAGAACGATATTAACGTAGTTTCCAACTTTGAGAACAATAAGTACACACATCCGTTCATACTCGCAGCCTTGCCTGCAGTAGCAGTGCATCCATAATCCGCTCTTAATTGTTGTAGGGACCCGGTTTAGCGTAGACTTCAAATTGCTCCATAATTCACCGAGAGCTATAACAATCCTTTAATAATATGTCTGCGTTTTACTTCATTTTTCACTGCAGTTCCAGAATGAATGGTATTACTCGAATTTTATTGCTTTAAAACTTCGAATACAGCTGCAATTAACTCATAAAAAGTGGAGAACTTCGAAGGAAAAAATTAAAGAAATGAAACATCAACGGTAACTGCGCTCACTTGTAGATACATAGAAATAGTTTACTTTTAAAAGTAACGTTGTTGTTTTATAGCCTTCAAATTAAAATGAACTATTTAGGCAACTTAAAAACAAAACAAAATTACTGCTACAACGGGACAGAGTGCCATGGAATTTCTGTTTTAGATTTGAACAGAAATTCCAACGCAGTCTCTTTGAACATTTACTGTAATTTTTGACGTTTAATAAAGCTTATGTCTTGGTGAGGTTAAGTTAATAAATTGACAAATGGCTGTTAACCAAAGTTCGAATCTAAAACAGAAATTCCATGGCACTCTCTGTCCCGTTTTTAAATGATCTCACGGTAAAATATATATTCGTATCAGACAGGAAATTGTTATTCTACAAAGAGAAACTAGGAAAATTCGTTTACATAACATGCCACATGTCGGATAAAATGCTCAGTACAAGGCGTTATTGATATCGATTAGACGTACAGAATATCTAAATGTCACAACATAAAGGCAAACCTTAGAAAAATAAATGTTCGAAACAAAAAATTCTAAAATTATGCACGGTGACAAAGATAGACAATCTTAAGGGAATCATGTTCTGTTAATCAATGTGTGCCTGATATTTAACATGCCACAAAACATAAGAACTACCCTAACCAACCAAAATATTTATAACTAGTAGTATACCAATAAACCCCTGTGTAATCAAAAGTTCAAGTATGGCACGGTCCAATATTCTGGTACCCATTGACTCCTCTTCGCAGAAGTTATACAAGCTTTGAGATGTATTATAAAGTCCAATATCATTTTCCATACTTCCGACAATGAAAATAGTTTCCAACAATAGGCTACGCAAAAAGTATATAATTAAGGCAATATTGCACAAATATAAATGAGACCCAGTAAAAACAAAAACATAAAAATGGGAATAGTAGAAACCGGTCTTGTAATAGTGTGTCACCGCTGAATGCTCTAATGCGCAATATCAATAGAATAAATCAACGATGATAATCTTATAACACTTCGCTATAAGCCGGATAGCAAGCTGGGAATACACAAAACTGTCCCGTAACCAAAACCGTTCAACAGGCCAGCTCAGCTACTCCGGACGAGGGAGTGGGTTAACACTAAAATAATCAAAACTAAATACGCGCCACCAAGTTCATTTGTTCAACAACTCGCGAATCTAAGTTGGAAGATACGGTACTTGCAACTTGCATTGAAGGGAATATCTCAAAATTACACTTACGAGACACAGGCTCTTTGATAAGCTATAAACTGTTACACAAAGGGAAAAGGCATAACTAAGGCGCGATTTATTTTCTATGCCTACATGTAGACAAGTAATATAAGAAGGCAGTTCCTCGTACCGAAATAAAATATTGTATCTAGGATATTTAAAGACAAGGTAAGTAAGTAACTGAGTCAAATCCAATACTAACCGTTCACAGCATAACGTATGTAGTTTATAATTTCAAATGTAAATTTAACGCACAAATAAACAAAGCGCAAGGTACGTAAGAAATACGTATATAAATCACTACTGCATTAAGATATAAATAGTAAAACCGGTATACGCTGGAATATTTCAATAACCGCAATTGGTGCCGATACATTTTTGAATTGCGACAAAAATATCTACTACCGGGTGGCCATAAATATCTGAGATCCCGGTAGCCATGGAATTAGCTACTTATAAATGTTGGTTAGCATTATACATATTTCAATTATAATAAGTATTGGTATGAAATGTAATAAAATGCAAATAAGAGGAGGGGAATATGCCCCAGATTCTGCAGTTTAGCCTACGACTCAATTATAAAAACCTCCCGTTCTAACTTCAATACTTATTGCAATCTGTAATAATTTTTGACAGATAGGAATTTTAGTTCTAATGACATTAATGACATTTCGTGTATAGTTGGATTCATCACTTTAATAAAGCGGTGTTGATTCCAAAGGTAATGTGATATCAGATATTTATGGCCACCCGGTATATAAGATCGAAGCTTATCAGTTGGAAATTAATGTGACTTCAACCTCGCCTAGCTACTGGATAGAACAAATCATGCAGACCACGAAAGCGAAGTCAATGCTGAGACGTAATCGCCACCAATGTCATAAACTGCAAATTCCAGATATCCACGTCCATAATAAGATCGAAAATACACAAAAAGGACCTTCCATGCGAAAATCCGAAATACTAGAAAATTATAGAAACAAAATGGTAAAACTAGAAAAACTAGAAATAGCCTTCAGTCGTTAAATCGTCCACCGCTCCAATCTCCAGAGGAGGTGCTGATTTATCGAAAGACATCCTACAGACATTTTCTCAAATTTCATAAGGAAAGTGAAAAATGATGGAGAAGCATCAAACACTAAACCACAAATCCGCATAACGGGTCAGAGGGAAAGTCTTCAACGATTTCAATAAATTGTTTTTAGCTAGTACCGGTTTACGTGGCAACCAAAACAAAACTGATCAGTCAACGAAAGTTACTAAACTACCGTGCCAACATGCATGACAACCAAACGCAGAACTATGTGAAGTAGATTATACAATACGCCAAAACGATTCGATACAAGATATAACGCACAAAATAACTCAAATAAGCCAAACGATGTAATATCGGGAATGAATTGTCATATAAACACAAGTGGTACAAGAGACACTACCTACTGCATTCGAATGCCAGCTGGCAATCTTCAACATGTTAAAATAAACACTTTATTGGTCAAGTAAATATCAAGCTACACGAGGTAATTAACCCTAACTTTTTCAGAAGGGGCTTAACAAAACCAGGAAATATCACATAACACGAGGAAGAAAAATGCAAGAGTCCAAGTTAAACATACACCTGCAATCCTTAATGTAAGCTCGTGGCAAGAAACACCTTATTCTTCTTTTTTGTCCCCAATTTTTACCGTTACCCTCTGGAACCGCTTTTGCATTACTTCAGGGGCTCGGGCGTCACTTAAGCTAATCTTACCTAAGGGACATCCGAAACGCCCGAGCCGAGAGTGGGAAAAAAAGGCTACCGTCAAAATGGCCGTAAAAAGTGTTTAGTGTAGGCTTCTACGTGCAAATTTTAATTAAATTTCCACTTTCGCATCATGTCCTCAAGGAAAACTCAGGACTCAATGGAAGCTGTAGAAAATAAAATTCTTGTCATCGTCATCAGAAAGTTTTATGTCAATTTGTCAAGAGATTTAAATATTTCTGATAATGAATCTGTAGTTTACAAGAAATTATTGAGGCAAAATTCCATAACAATAGCTGGAATCGGTTTTTATCTATAAATACTTTTTGTTGAAACAAAATTCTGTGTAATTCCTTTTTCTTCCTCTTTCTTGATGCATGATTTCTCATGTTTATTTTCTGGATGGCCCAACTTTCCATCCATGTTTTGGGCGGTCCCCCGGCTGGTTCTCGGTTTCGTTTTGCATATTTTCGCTATTCTTCTTTCATTCTGTGTAGGTGATCATTTCCTTGCCGTTTTCTTCTACGTAATTATTAAGATTGCGTTGTGTATTTTCAATTCTGCAGTGGTTGCCTTCTGTTTTTTTTTCTTGCTTTCGACACTGATCGTACTATATTGCTTTTTGTATTTTTGTTTGACTTTCTTTAAGAATCTATCTGTCACTAGGTGTCTCCGCCTCCAAATATTTCAAGATTCTTACTTGCTCCATGAATTTGTCGTCCATTTCAAGTTTACATCTAGTAGGACCCCTTGAAATTACTAAGGTTTTTATTTTTCACTCGATTATTTATTATGAATTGTCCTCCTCATCGGTTATTATCACTGCGGATAATTCCTGTGGTGTATAAATAATTTGAATAGAATATTGGCCAATCGAAGAATTATATATCAAAAACATGACGGATCTTTTCAACTTACAAAAGAATAAATAATAGTTGAATTATGACATTTTAGAGAAATGCGACTATAGTGTAAAGTATTTTCTAAATGTAAAGGAAATTCAGAGCCATTTTCAGGTGCCATGGCTTGTCTCTATGCAAATTTCGGCGAAGTGGCAACTTCCTGGCCGAGTTCTCGAGAAAAACGGACATCCTCGGTGAAATTTATTTCAACAATTCCAAGCTCGCAAAAGTTGTAGAAAAGGAAGTTCTTGCCATCGCCATCCGAAAGTTTCGTGTCGATTTGTCAAACGGTTAGCAGCGCCTCGGCGCTGCCGACGCGTAGGCCGAACGGCACCTACACTTATTAAATTACTTTCGCCTAATCGACCAACTTAGGGACATTGAGAGACGTCAATGACAGTCTAATATACTGTTATTGATAGGTTCAGTGGGAATGCTCAGATTAATAACACCAGCGCGAGTCGCAGGCGCCGGGCCGTGTCTACCTACATTAATATATTTAATATTCTCTCAGTCGCACTGTCTATTAGCATAGGCGTATTTGAGTTGCGAAATGTCATTTTGTAGTCTCTGCTGCGAGCCAACTGCTATTTACTCCCGTGAAATTAATTCAACTTGTTCTGTTCAAATAGTCGGTACTTTTACGCGACGACGAAATTAAATGCGCAGCAGGGTTTGGTACCGTACTCTTCTATTTCTAGATTACGAGTAATTTGCTTGAAATGGTTCATACCGTAACATGTTCCATTAGGAGAGAAGAATAAAATCGTGTAGGCTAAAACAAAACATTTGAACTAAAATGTGATCCATAAAACCCTTTTTCCTCAATATCATAATTACATAAAACGATAGTTATAATAAATCTAAGCTATAACCAGTGTACTTATGGGATTGTTGCATGAATAATCAGATGCACAAAACACATGTAAGTTCTGTGAAGGGCAGGATGACTCTGATAATATACTATCTAAGGAAGAACTAAGAACTTGTCGAAAAAAACATTTCGGAAAGACAATATTTAATCGAACCTTAAGTGCTAACCTACATCTCCACAGAGATAGTTTTGGATTTTTTTGAAAAACTAGGATACATCCGTAAGGCAGAAACACACTGGAGAGCGCAGTAGGTCTTCTAAGGTTATAACTTATAAGGGACACAAATCCCAGTCAGGAGAGAAAAATAGTAAAGTTCTAAGAAATATCAGCATTCAGGAGTAATTTGACTACTAGTAAACCACTATTACTATAATTCCCGTAAAATACGATCAACGGCAGGGCCGTAACTAGGCAAACTATTATTGTAGGCAAGCCAATATTTTAGCGCCCCTCAGTACAAAAACGATAGATGTGACAAAAAAATATTTAGATACCGTATGACTTCTACATTTATCTCCGGATATATGATGTAATGTATTCAAACAAACAGTTAGATATTCAACAATAAATCCGACATTTTTTATTCAAACATTATAAAAATAAACAACTAAATGTTAAAATAAGAAAATACAACACAAATAAAATGAGAACAGCACACAAGATTAGAAAACACGATTCTAATAAAAAAAGTACATATTACTATGTAGTCAGCTGAACATTGTACAAATCCCTATATATAAATATATGGTGCACCCAAAATCGGAACGCCACTGCGTCGTTTATAGCGCAACAATAAGCATATGCATTTATCAGTAAACACGGGTTCAAATCCCACTGGCTGCAATTTTTTTAAATTTCCAAATTCATGTAATTCGCTTTACTAAGCGTTTCTGTATTATTAGCAGCATTAATGTATTTTTTACCTATTTTGTAGAGAATTTTGAAGACTTCAACCATAATTCGATATAGCAAAATTTGTTTTTCTTGCAGCGCGCTTTCTGTATTAAAGACGTTGAAAACACTTTCTTTTGTAACTCTTTTATTTTAAACATGCAAAAATTATTTTAATTAGAATAAGACCACCTATGTGGTGCGTTCAAAAGCTTTAAAGGCATATCAATATGTTAAAATAATACAGTATAAACAAATAATTACATATTATTATGTGACATGTGAACGTAGAATAAGATTCTGTATTCGCAACCACACTGTCACACTGTTTTGTAATAATCAATATATTTAAAACAAGCGTTTTTTGTCGGCATAATTCTTTTTTTTAAATAAATTTATCATAGTGTAAGGTCGCAGAAGTGTTTTAAATTGAACAAATTCTACCGGAAAAGTGATTGTAGCAAAAAATACCATAGTAGTGGAACAAGTAAGCTCTCAAAATCGGTCTGTGGCATTCTGCTGATTGTTACAATGGACGGCTGTATCAGCGATGAGCCCAAAGCAGTGAATGTATCTGTAATATCAGTGGTCCTGCTCCAACAGTTGTTAAAAATTTAAGTTAGTTTGTCGCCACTGTTGTATTATATTGTTTTAAAAATGGAAACATTTTTATATTTTGAATAAGGCCACTTATGCGGTGGGCTAATAAGCTAATAATTCTAATGTTTTGATTGATATAGGTGAGAACTATAAAATAAATCTGGTAGACATATAATATTTCCTTTGCAAATTGTACAAGGCAATACAATGTAGCGACCAGATTGGGCGCAATTCCCACTATTATAATTAGCATTATTTGGACTTAAATCGTCAATATTACAAATTAATTTATTTGCAAAATTGGCCACTTGCTTATTTATGTTTTATTAGTACGAAAGAACTTTTTTCAGTGCCATTTTGGCGTCCCTTGCCGCTTGCGCCTGTAGGCGGGGGCCTACTCTGCCTATACCTAGTTACGGCCCTGATCAACGGCATACCATCAGCTGTTTTCTTACTGGCCAAAAGTACGATCTAGAAGAAAGATCTCAATTAAATCTTTCCCCATACCCTAGAAGGCCATGCTAATTGAAAATGTATCAAGTGGAGAAAAACGCGAAAATCCAATAATAGCAGTGTCGAAATTATCAAAGTTGTTTTATCTTCTTACTTCGATATTTAAAAACTTTAAATCCAGAATTCTAAGCATCTGTGGTTTTTGTAACCACTAGAGTGGTTTATGTTGGCTAAAATGATACCAATAATGAACCCACGCCTCATCGCCAGTTATTTTGGGAAAAATATGTTTAAACTTCAAAATTTTCTATTAAAGTTGTTTTAAAAAATATTTAATCGAAAGTACGCAGTTCTGGAAATCACGATTTTCTAAATTGTTGGAAAAGGTTGTTCAAACAGTTTAGTTTAGAATACATTAAATGAATTTCTTATTTTATCATAATGCCATTGATTCTTGTTTCTACATGTTTTTCAGCCCTAGAGTCAATCTTCAATCTATTTGATACGCCATTGATAATGTTTTAAACAAGTTCCTAGATTACTTTCTCTATAGCTAGCATCCTTTCGTGAATATTTGTGGCTCTGTCTTTTGCTTTGCGAATTTACTATCTAATACTACTATATACTACGATATTATGCAATCTACTCCTTGGGACTGTCGCAGACACATATCAATAGCAAATAACACCTATGTGCTTTTTGCATGATTACATTATAGTAATTTAAAATATGCTTTCGTATTATACAAATGGAAATTCCACAAGCTTTGCACCTAAATAAAATCAACTTTCAATTTATTTTTTTCCTATTTATAAGAGTACAACATGACTTTCATGAATAAAACACTGCTGGAGCCTGTAGTTCGAAAAATCACAAATTTGTTAAAACCCCTCACCACACAAATATTTAACAACTGCTAAATACGTATTTCGACAGCCACGCTGTCATCATGGTTAGCTACGAAAAACTTACACAGCAAAAAAGCAACGCCCAGTCACTTCCATTTGTGATGTGTAAGTTTTTTGTAGATACTGATGATTACAGCTTGGCTGTCGAAATACGTATTTAGCAGTTGTTAAATATTTGTGTGGTGAGGGGTTTTAACGATTTTGTGATATTAATTTTATGAACAAATGTTTGTTAACAACACAAAACTATGTTCTGGTAAAAATAAACAACCAAATTATGACAGGTTAGTAATGTTAGTTTGTTACTATTCAATAATGTATGCGTTTAAACGCCAATCAAACTATTAAGCAAGATTTATTATCATTGAACAAAGGCACCGCTCCATAACTTCCTTTAATAGTGATCAAATCATCCAATGAAGATATATTTTCAATAAAATCATAATTCTGATGGCATATTAGAACTGCTTCTACGATAGAACAACTGATTTATTAATTGGAATGAATAAGGAATACATATACAACTGGAATTTGTTTTTTAAAAAGGTGAACTAATATTAATATACCACTAGCGAATTCCATTATTTAAGAGTTTAGTAATTAGCAACTTTAAATGACTGGATCGAAGCGATCAAATCCACAGTGTATATTTCAAACTGAAATACTTCGGTTTATGTGAAAAAGTTCGATTTTGCGCCACTTAATACCATACATAAGGATGTACATATAATAGCAACATCAATTCCAACATTTTTCCTATATAGATTTACTATTGATTTTTTTTCTATAGCTTCAAATATTCGAAATGTACATTTAGTTGTTACAACCTACATTACATCCCGTACAATATGTGCAAGCACAGAATACGAATTTCGTTAATTATTCACTTATTCACTAAATAATTCGAGTCTGTTCTGTTTCCAGGAATAGATGTAAATCGAAAATACACAAAATTAGAATTGCTAATGTTGCTTAAACAGCTACAAAACGAACTTACCAAATTATCCAGATATTCGATACCTTTGCAAGCACGTAAAATGGTGTGGCTTACCTGGAAAAAATTGAATAATTAAAATATATGAATATTGATCAAATGGCCTATTTATTATTAGCCGGCGTGGGGATAAAAGGAACGCAAAGAAGTACAGTAAATTTAAATTAAGATACTTCAGCTTTTTATCTAATACGATGCTGTAAGGGTAGCTGTAATATTGACTTAGCTGAATTAACAAGATTATTTATTTTGATCGTAACGAGTAATTCCATGTCGCTTTGAACACTGCATGTCGTAAAGTTTTGCCCACAAGAAGCATAGTTCGCTTAATCTTAACAGAATTGCTTTAGTTGGGAAACTTTCCTATTGCCATTTAAATGGAGTTGTTAGGAGTTATTTATCCTAGATACACATACGCTACGATTGCCTTGCATGTGGATGTTTTACAAATTATAGTAGGTAAAACAAAAGGCGCAGCCACCAACCTCACATATAAAATATTATGAACAATATTCTCATTATCCTGCATATTACAACGTTCTATACAAGAGAAATTCTTTCCTTGGCATTAATAAGTTACGTACAAAGTGCATCTCCGACACAACATGTTCAATAGCGGAAGTTATGCAACCACAACATTGTTCTGGGTCAGCTACGAAAAAATAAGACAATTCCGTTCTGATTTCGCTCTGTGTGTGGTCCGCTAATTTTGCACAGCTACAGTAATTCTCGTTTATGGAAGGTGGGCAAGTGCATGCCATTCCTCACTGGTCGAAGAACGCTATGATGACCGTGACTTTTCTCGATATTATGCAACTTTAGCCTGGAGGCAGTCGCATTATGCATACAGGTAGATTAACCTGTCACTAAAAAGGACATCAATGAAACACTGCGAAATTTCCGCGTGACATTGTGTAGGTATCAGTGTATTTGAACACCAAGAGCAACTGTTATAGCCTTCTTTTCATTTATTATAACAATTTCTGGCATTACAGCATTCGTATTCAGGAGTTGAGCCAATTTTTTAACAGATAATGGAAAAAAGTGACAACTAATTATATCATCGGTAATTATCCAGTTTATCCTATAATTTTCATCGTTTAAAAGAATTCATAACACCTGTAATGCATCAAATTTAAGTTTGATAAACATACTTACTCTTCCTCAACCACATGCGAAACAGAAAAAAATCCATACAAATTGAACCCATTCCATTAAAAACAACACTAAATTTGTCGTACTACCGGCGCGGAGAAATATTAAAATTGTGCAAACACTAAAAATTGGTATTTTTCTGAACCTACTGTGGGTTATCAAAAATTATGATAAAATGGGCTATAGTCTAAAGGAGGTCTCAACCGGATTTGTTTAAATTTTATATTTGAAGATTTAACAATTCCACTAACTTTACGTAACGTTTTCATGCAACCGGAAAGCTTTGAGACGAAAAACTGCCCCGGGTTTTTCCTTTCCTTTTTTTTTTTAATTCGCCATCTTAAGTGTAATCTCGGAGCTATCCTTCGAACATGTAAGACTTATTATGTTTGAAGAAGCTATCCAGCAATTTAAAAATTGCATTTATTGTTTTACCAACAAACGGACATAGATATTTTTTAAACTTCATGATATTCTCTATAGATCAAATGGAAATGGAAAAATTGACTCTCTAATAGATATTTACGATGCAAGTGCGTAAAGCTAGTCCTTAGTCACGAGTGGAGCAGAGTGGGGGAAGGGGGGGGGGGGGAGAGTGGCTAAATATACTTCACGCATGTGGATCGTACATACAATGTTTATTCTATGATAGCATATAGAAAACACGGTAAATATAAAAAACATATTGTAAGTGTAAATTAGGATTACTGCCTTGATCAAAAAAACTTCACTGTAGTAACTGGTTGTAACTTTGCGTGGTTAAAATTTTTAACCACGCTGCTACTGACGACGTGGCTAATGAAATCTTGTTATTAAACAGTCGTTTTACTTAAAACTGCCAACTAAAAGTCAATTTTACACACTTGCGTAGATAAACAAATTTTCGAAATCGTAACTTTTCATTTTGAGATTTAAAAAACCTACCAAGTGCCGTCTATTGCAGATTGATATAGCTAACTAAGGACTACTGATAAATATAAAGTTGCCAAAATTGTTAGCAACGTCCTCTATAAATCGTTTGATCGTCAAACTTTAAATGCCTGTAATTTTGAACCAAAACAGTTATTGTCATCAAATATGCATTAAATGAAATAACAAGGCGTTACATAGTATGATCAAAAAGTCTTTAGCTCGCGGTTGCTGTGGAATTTAAAAGTAGTCTATGAAATTATTTCCTTCTATTATTTTTGTATCCGTGAAACTTACTTAAATTTTTTCGAAAGTAAGCATATTGTAATTAAAAATGTCAATGTTGCCTGTTATCTGATAAGTTTAAAGACTCAATCTTTTTTGCTTATTAAAATTTGCTTTTTTCATTAAAAAATTACCGTTTCACAATTTTGACAGATATCAATGGCATACAAATATAAAAGAAGAAAATAATTTCATACATGACTTTTATCCAATACCTACTTGTACCGCTGTATTTTATACGAGTATGGATAAAATGCTACTTTATTCACTAGTGAATAAAATAGTCCATAATCCATAGCAACTAACAAAATAAATACGTGCTACCGTGGTAACTAGTACAAAAACAGGTAACATGATATTTATTTGAAATTATTTATTCAATTTCAATAGATACTTATTTATACATATAACTAAATGCAGGTATTGGAAAAAATTTTATATGGCACACGTGACTAAAGAGATTTTAGGCATTCCGAGGAAATTTTCTCACTCATCTTTGCCTTGTGAGCTAAAGTTGTCTCCTTATGGTTAAAATTAGTGATGGGCTTATTCGAATGAAAAATAACCGGTTATCCGGTTATTGAAATAACCTATGTAACTCGGTTTTCGTTCCAAGTATTCGAATTAAAAATAACCTCATCGTGATACGTACTACGTGCCATATCTCAGCGACCTGCGAGTTATCGAAATTCTGTAAATAATACGTCATTCATAACTCATAAGCAAGGCTGATTGTATTGAAAACACCATTTGGGCGTCTCGCTCTACAGTTTTATCCCTTGCTTCCTTGCCAGCTGAGGCTCGCGGTCGATCCGTCGTCATATGATATGAACATAAATCAATTGTCTGCCGCCTTTAACCCGGCCGATCGATAAACATAAACGTTTTACCACTGTTTTTTATTGCGCTTAGTAAGCAGTCCCGCATATTTCTTTCTTTCTACGCTTAAGAAATACCTCTTAATTTCCAATACATAACACATAATGTACATATTATGTTTTGGTTATAGATCGGAAGAATGTAGGAATAATCCAGCTAATACAGAATAGGGAGTCGTAAAACTCAAGAAATACAACAATATATTATTAATTATTATTATATTATTATAAATCGCCAGCAATCGAAAACAATAAAGGTGAACCGCGTAACCGGCAAAATCGAAACGAATCGAGAGCCAAAATTTATTCGAATGATTATTCAAATAATCATTCGGTTATTAATATCATTCGAATGCAAATAATTCGGTTATGAAAATAGTCCGGTTGTGCCCATCACTAGTTAAAATACCTCTTTATTTGCTTGTAGCATACATAACTATTAAATTGCACAGCAACCATGATCGAAAGACTTTTTGATCATACTAAGCAAGAATATACCTTCAGAAATATTAGATATGATAAATATTTTATTAATTAGTCCCCCACTCCTCATGCACTTCAACTTATAAATCTTCCGACTATTTGAGGTTGTCATCATGTCAAATCTACTCGTACAACAAAATAAGAAAACACATTTTCTTGTCCTTGTAAATCAACTAGGCCATACCGCAGTATTAGTTATTTTTTTGTATTTTCCATACCGTTTTAAATTAAAGTGTGCAATTCTATTCTCTGAAAATGGATCCGATTCATGGATCAGTCATCAAAATGATTGGCATCACGAATACCAGGTTCGGATCCTTTGTATATAAAAATTATTCAAATACTTTTTTCGGATCAAGAATCCGAATCTTCAGTTTAACTTCGGTATTATTGTTACAGTATACAGTAACAGTCGTTATTTTTCAATTCGTCAACATTCCACGACCTACTCGTAACATCACGAAGCAGTGTTGTTAGGGCTAGAAAATTTCCCTAAATCTACGGAACATTGTGCTATTTTTGCCAAAGTCTAGGGAAACAAGTAACGACATCCTCAACTCCAACATTGTATCTATAATTAATTTTCCAGGCTGTTTTTTTGTGGTTAGAAAAATCTAGGACATTTTCGGTTGTAATATATCAAGAGATCATTATTTTGCGGGGAAAAAAAATTACCGAAAGGTTGTTGCTTTGGTAAAGTGCCGAGGCAAATGACAGGATTAAAATCCCCAGCAAGAGCGAGGGATTTTGTTATTACATTTGCCGACTATCTACGAGAGAAGCAAAAAGTTGTGAGTTCAAATTTTACCTGCAAAATAATGAGACGGAGATATATTCGATCAGATTATTTCCCAAAAAATATTACACGGAAAATACTACGACTAGTGTTGATGACACGTAAATAAATGTAAACTGTCAAAAAATGTCATTTTTTCCAATGGTAACTAAGGAAATATATTTGTATTGTCACTTAAATAATACCAAGAGACTTTTTCTCGTTTTCACCGCTTAATTTTTAACGTGATTGGTGGAAATTTGAGAATTGGATATCAAATGATTGATTGGTATATTTTATACGAGGGAAAGAGTCACTTAAGGTCTAAAGAGAAACATGGCAACATCCACATGAAGAAAACACCGCGAACGTTTGCACAAAAAAATATCTGAAGCACAAAAAGCATTCGTGTCGTAAATAAAAGATTCGAATTACGGAAAATGCTTCGAATCCTCTTTATGTTAATTCCAATCCATTACGAGGTTCGAATCATTTTGCGATTTGACTCCAAAAAGTAAGTATTCGAATACGAACCCTTTTCTGCTAAAGCATTCGAATACCTCTTACGAATGCTCAACAAGGATTCGAAAACTGAGTGATACCGAGCTCTGGTCTGTATATACATTTACAAAGTCAGAAGTACAGAAAAGTTATTATAAAATTCATATCAAGGGTTCGAACAGATAATTGACTGCAAAGTCGAAATAATAATCAATTATACCTCATTTGGTTGGGAATGAACTGTATTGTAATATATTTCAATTTATTATAGTCGTCTTAGTCTTCGAGGATGTTTGTTTAACATTGACATTGGAATATATAAAGTGCTATTCAGAGTGTGAAAGATACGTTAAAGGTATGTAGTATGAATAAAAACAAGTAATATTTTTTCCTATTGCACATAGTATATACAAGGTGTCCATCGTCTATCCAATATAGTGTTAAATTTCTTAAGAAACGTACAGGATTGAAGTTGAGCACAATTTTGAGGAAACGATAACGTGCTTAAATTTGAAGGAAACTCCAACATTCTTGAAATATCCTGAAAAACTGAACATTTATGAATTCTATAAAAGCAGGCGCTAAGACAAAACTAAATATGGGTACCTGTAGAATGGTTTCCGTAAAATTCCAACATTCTTGGCACTGTTTAGTGTCGAAATATAAAACATACCTGTAAACATTTCAAAAATTAAGAATACCGCATTTTTTCTATTTTATCGAATTCTACAAAAAAATTGCTCCAAGTACTTATTTTATTTTTGTTTCTAGCGCTTGTGCATGTGGAATTATTTAACATTAAAAAATGCATCCATTTTCGACTTGTTTTCAAATATTTAAGACGATTGGGGTTTATATGAAATTTTAGCACATCAGTCTCTTCTCAAAATTTTACTCGAATCTGTTGATTTAACCAGTCTTGTCTGTTACTTAATCAGAAAGTTGTCAATACATCGGATAGAAAATGGGCACCCTGTAAATACTATGTACGTTAGAAAAACATTTGAAGCTATGAAGAAGTCCCCTAATTTATTTTATTAAAAATAAGTAAGCTTTTTATGCACTCCCGAAAAAGTAGAACTCGTATAGAAACAAAATTTCAACAATTATAATAAATTAAAAATGGATCTTGTGAATATTAATTGAGATTATATAATCACTACTAAGCCGAGTAATCAGTACATATAATCGGTGGTTTACTTTCAGCAACAAAGTGTTAAAACGAGCTCCACATTCATTATATGGAAAAAATAAATGCAGCACGTCACAAACGCCTGCTAAAACCCTAGCTATATGATGTCGAAACCGACAGCTACACACGAACATGTTAGTTCACAACGCTACACAGATAATTTTGTATAGCAGATGTAGTTTTCTAGTATGCGAGAAAGTCAAACACGTGGACACGTTTGGTTATTCACTGTGTTTCAACACTCTCGGTCGTATGTGTTTGCATTCACTACAGTCGAAACCCAAAAGTTGCAAGGTAATATGATGTAAAAAGGTTTCTTGAGGTTATGCCTAATAATTACTGAAGTTTAAAATTCGCAATATACCACGGAAACAATGCTTACACAAATAACAATAGTAACTTATTATACAAGACGATAAAGTTAAATTTTATTCACGAGTGAATCGTTTAACGTCGAGACAAAGTCGAGACGTTAATGATTCAAGAGTGGATAGTAATAACTTTATCGTCGTGTAAAATTTTTTTTCTATAGCAAGGACTTTAACAATTTCAAAAGAAAATAAGGAAAGTCAATCACATTTTAAAATCTCAGTAGCTTGATTGGGTTGCTAGGATAATACGAAGCTGTAATATTTAATTTAAATAACAGTTAGAAAATTAAATTACATTATCTACACTTGATGTTAAAGTACTACTTTATCTACCCTTGCTGTTAAAGTAACACAGGTAACACTTGACCTTTTGTTTTGAGTCGATTAAAGCACACTTTAACATTTGCTATAGAAAAAAAATTATGATATAAGTGTGTTATATTATACAAATAATTCACAATCCATACATTTTGAGTGTTTTCTCGAGTGAATTATTTGTAGTAACACACGCGTGCCATACAAAATTTTATGCAACAACTCAATAAATATCTAAAAAACATAAATTTTGAATTGACAGCCGTGAAAAGTCATAGTGACAAACTGATCCCGAGAGATCAAATGACAAACGTCACTTTATACGGCCTGGGCATATGTGAACTTTTGCGATTCTCCGCAGAGCGCTGTATACCCACGAGCGGGAATTTCAAATGTGCAAATTTGCAATGTAACATCAGTTACCAATTGACTACGATGCAAATGTTCATCAGTTTCCTGCGGTTTGTGTATTTTCTAATTTACGTTAACAGTTTAATTTGTTGATTAAGTTATTCGTTTTTATTGTTTACGATTTGGTTTTGGTGTTGTTTAAAATAGAAAGCAGTTCTGCATATTGTACGTATAAAAGGTGTTCTATTGCAAATGGTTCTAGGTAAATTGCTCGAATGCAATTGCTCGAAAACGAATTGCTCGACATAAGTTGCTCAAAAGTCAATTGCTCGAATGTGACTTTGCTCGAATTGCAAGTTTCTCGAACAGCAATTTCTCGATTATCTGTTGCTCTAAAAAAATAAACTTGTGAAATAGCCTTAACTCGAATCAGTTAATATCAAATATTAAAAAAAAACAAATTACAAATTATAACCTTTATTAATAAAAAATAGGTACAGGTATGTGATTAAGTTAAAAATTATAAAAACCAAATATTTATATGTTTTTAATATGATATGTTATGTACTATTCCACGGACATAATCATAGATATTTCTGTCATGTCCATAATTATTCACTAATCTTAAGTCTCTGTGCGATATCACGATATATTCTTCGACTTATGGTGTGTTGTTGACCGCTGACATATTGTTCTATCCGTAATTCGTTCAAACTCAGCTCCCTCTTTAATGCCGAAATAAATTTCTAGATGATAAGACCACATCAATTCGAGCAAAACATTTTCGAGAAATTGCGGTTCGAGGAACTTGTATTTCGAGAAAAGTTACATTCGAGCAATTTGATTTTCGAGCAATTTGATTCTCGAGCAATTGATTTCGAGCAATTGCATTCGAGGAATTTGCCGGAGACGTTGCAAATATACCAATTGGAGAAGATCTTGTCATGAATTTCCCTCAAATCAAGTTTTACGGCGGAAATGGTTTGAAAGCTAAATTTAATTTATGGTACTGATTCCTCAAACCACGTACAGTTACGGACACCTCAAAGTGCACGGTGTTTTGTTACTATGGTTATTTTTGTGATTTTTCGGCTTATTAAATGGGGGTTTCTCCAGTGGCGTTACTTGTGGTTATAAGAATAGGTATTACTTTTTTAATGTTTGTATTTTAGCAAAGTTTCAGAAGTAAGCAAACTATATAATAATATGTATTTAATAAATATGTATCAGTATTCATTTGCTACTACGCTTTGCAGTTTGTTTCGCATAGAGTTGACCAATGTTTCCATATTGTATCCTTCTTTCAGTTCCTTCCAAGCATTTCTTATTCTTTCCCATAATTCATCGGTTTTATTTGGTGCAAAATCCCTGGTATACATTTTTTTAGTTAAATAGCCCCAAACATTTTCGATGGGATTCAAGTCCGGACTTCTTGCAGGCCATGGTAATAAATTGATATTATTCTCATCAAACCATCAATGAACAACCCCTGCTGTATGCACAGGACAGTTATCCTGTGAAAATAATGTTATCAATTACGTTAACATAAACAAAATTAATTAATTAGGTAATATCTCGCCTGTTGAAAAGTAAATTGATTAGGAAAGACCTCTCTTACAGATGGCAGCATCACATTTTACAAAATGTTGAGATAATTTTCAGCATTCAGTCGACCATTAATTCTATAGCATGCCCCAGATCGATGAGCATTGATCCATCCCCATACGTTTACAGAGAATCGTTCACTACTCCTTAAGGGTTGAATATAATTTTGTGGTCTACACACCCTTAATCGTCAATTAGTAAATGATTGAAATATCTTTTCACCTGAAAAAACAGTTGTGTTCCAAAAGTCGTTGATCTCATTCAAATAGTCGGTTGCAAATTCTTTGTTCTTTGGTGTTAAAAAAAACTTTTCTTGCAGAAGTCTCTGCTGCCAACGATGTTTAATTTTGAAAGTGCAGCTCTTGCTCACATGCAAATCTGTTGCGACTCTACTCAGCGACCAGTTCTGTTCCAGTTTTGCGATAGCTCGCATTTTCTCTATTTCTGACAAATGTCTGGGAATTTTCCGAGTTTTCAGTTCTATGACAGTTGATGACAAACGTAAACGTCAAAACTCGACGCCTATGATTAGAATATCGTATTACAAGCTAAAAATCTGCCGTGCACTTTGAGTTGGCCGCAACGGTACGTGCTAATAATTTCTATTTTCTATTTTTATTTTAATACAGATAAACAGCGAAAACCACAAGAAAGAAATTATTTGTAGTTTGTATTATGAAAGAAAGTTGTTTGCGAGTAACTTCTGGGCTACGACTATTAAGCACACTGCAGTGCCTGCACTTTTTTGGTACATTTTTATTTACTACATTTACAGATGGGTGTCCACTAAAACAAAGAACTATTAAATTTTAATTTTAAAAATCTTGTGAATTACACATAAACTACGACCTTACAATAGCATACAAAACAAAATACATACTTCATTACTATTACCACCTAGTAACATATTTCTAAGAATCCTTTATCTAATAGACGTGTCTGTCTGGGACGCTGTTTTGTCCGGGACGCTGTTTTGTCCGGGACGCTGTTTTAGCAGCCAAACCGTAAGAGATAGAGAAAAAAGTTATTAAAGTTATATGTTTGGAATGGTCATGTCAGGTCAGGAACCGAATTTCAGTCACGTGACACTTCCGGTTTTCGAGAAATCACAAAAAGACCGTTTTTCAAATAGAACGCGTATTAAATAAAAACTGTTTCGGCCGCCAAACGTAGCTGCGACCCTCTGCGCCTTAAATCCTCGATCGGTTAGGCAACCACTTTGACACCTTCCAGGTCTGGGTGGTTGCCTAACCGATCGAGGTTTGAAGGCGCGTTAAATGAGACATTTGTCTCACTGGACTGCTAGTAATACGATAATACGATTATCTGCATATCACATTCTATTTTAGAGAAATTTGTGAGCTATCCAAAAAATACCGGCCTGAAAACATTGCTTTGTCTTCAACTACGAATTCTTGGAGCTCAAAATTTCCCTCAAGAACAATTTTAAAACTATAACTCTCTGAGATATACATACAAGGCACTATAAATAGATTACACCATTCATATTTACATTAAATTCAAAATCATAGGTCCTTATTCTACTGATACTGCATTTGAAGAATCATTTTTAAAACACGCATTTTCCATGGCAGCCCCTATCATTTAAATGTCATCGTGGGTATGTGGCGCTAAAACGGCAAAAATTGGCGTTTTCTCAGAAATGAAAACAATGAATTTCAAAAAAATGCCCAGGCCGTATAAAGTGAAGTTTGTCACACAATTCAGCAGGCCGTGGAATGTAGAGTCGCCTGTAATTCGTGTTATACGTTTGGCAGTACTGAAGTGTATTGTCAGTCTATGTCAAATTCTTAGGTTTTGTTTGTTATTTGACACAGACTGACGCAAAACTTAACCTGCAAATCTCGAATTTGACATAGCTTGACAGTGCTATTAACAATACAGTGGTGAGTGACATAGTTTCTATCTCATCAGTGGGTTATGGTTTTTACCTCACTAGTGGCTTATGGACCACTTTAGAAGTCTAAAATGGATCTAATGATAGACTTAGAACTAGAAGGTGTTACATAATAGTTATTTATTATACAAGTGGGATAAGTGAATCATTAATATAAGTGTATGAAAGCACACAAGTATATTAATGATGCGTTATCACACATGTATTGTACAAATGTTATCTACAACTGCCCAAAATTGAGAAAAGTGCATTAAGAAAAACGTCAGATCTGTCATTTTTAGAAATATTTTAGTAGGCAAATGTCATTACGTCCGCTATTTGACACTATTTCCGTGAGGTAATGAACCAATTTCACCACTAGTGATGTCATGAGGTTCATTACATAACGGAGATAGTGTCAAATGAGTGAAGTAATGTTACTTATCCCACTGGAATAGAAAAATAAATACATTCCACATTTCAATCCCTAGATATACAATGTAAAAGCAACGTTTCCACTTTAAAGTGTCAACATTACAGCTATTATTTCTAAGAAAATATTCTTCTTTTTAAATGATTTTATAAACCTCACACATTTGTAAATTATTAGCGTAGTTGGTTTCGTTATTTTAAAGAAGCATGTTAAAGATGATTAATGTATAACTGAATATTTTTAAAATATCGACAGCTAGGTATTTGTTTTCACTTTATGCATCGGTGTGCTTTACCAGTTTTCAAGCCCTTGTCGTCACAATTTTTTTAAATAGTGGTTAATGTTTTATAATACCAAGGGACAACTGATATTCGCTTCAAATAATATATGGAAACAAATAGGTACTACCGGCAATAGCGATGCATAACCTTAAGAGTATTCTTCATCATCGTTTCTTCCTTATAGAAGAGTAGTGATCTCTTGACTCTGCTATGCATTTTGGTTTCTAAATCTGTGGCCTACTTCTCGCTATATTTCTCGATTTCTTGCATTTCTTACAGCTTAATGAACTGTGGTGTTGGTGGCATTCTTTACTAGATCTGACCATCTTTTCAGAGATATCCCGCGAGCCCCGATTCCTTACATTTTATCCTGCACGATTGGATTTCCCAAACCTTAGTCGTTTTGTCGAATAATGTGTCCAAACAATGTCAGTATGCGCTGACTTATAATTTTTGACACGTTTGTAACTCCTTAATTTCATTGAGAATTGAAGCGGTAGTTCTTCGCGCTATCCACGGAACACGGAGCATTCTTCTCCAGGCCCATATTTCAAAGGCGTTCATTTTTGTAATATGTTCAGCTTTTAGGGTCCATGGCTCTGCTCCATATAGCATAACCATGAATATGAGCGCTTTTACAAGCAGCTTTTTGGTGTTGATAGTAATACAACTTTAAATTACCTTAAGAGTAAAAAAGACGATCAGGTGAAGTGAGAAATCAAAGCAATGCAACAAATATAATGAAACGATCATGTCCGTAGAGAGGATTGGTCAGAATAGTTAAAGATCTAACAACTGTAAAAAAGAGAATCCAGCAAATCGGTGAAACGATTGAGAAAACCCTCGTTATAATAAACCACATTAAGGTAAGCATGGGGATGAGTGAGCTGTGCTCTACAATATGCATCCAAGTCCAGCGTTGATGCCAATAAGACTTTTTTCATACAACTAACTTTAATATCCACATACAGAAAACTGAACTATGGAAGAAATACATTCTATGAGAAAGTAATTCATGTGTATGACTGATCAATCAGCGTCCAGTACTAGACAAAGACCTTCATCAATTTATTCCATCTCCGTCCATCTAGTTCCTCTAGTGTTCAATTTGTTGCCATTCATTTAATGATATCGCTCCATCTTGTAGGAGGTCTACTTCTATTTCTAACTGCTTCAATTCTGGGTCGCCATTCCAAGATTTTCTTAGTTGATAACCGATCAGTCATCCTTGTAGCATGACCTACCCAATTTAAGCTAGTGATCTTCTCAACTGCATCCGTAACTTTTGTTCTCGATTTTTTGTCCTTATTGAGTAGTAGTCTATCTCTCCGTTTTAAGCGTGAACTGTATCTTTAACGATTTTTTGGTGTCAATATTTCTACCTCATAAATTGCTATTGAAAAGATACATTGATAAAATACCTTTTCCTTAAGACATGTGGGTATGGCGTGTTTTCTTAGATTACCAAAACCATGCCCTTGTGCTTATTTTGCAGGTCTAATTGTCGCGGTCGATAAAATCCATCCAAACAAGGCCCTGTAATCAAATTTTTAACTGCTGAAAAGCTTCCTCTTGAGGAAATTACTGCGAGAATGCTTGGTGTTTATGGCAAAGCTTGGCATTCGAAAACGGCAATTGTGAAATGGCAACAGAAATGTTTATAAGGTAGGAAACGCACAAAAGACAAGCGCACGTTGTGAAAACCGTAAACACTGTTAAGTGCGCGGAAAATATTTTGCTTGATGATAGACGTATTTAAGTATAGGAGATATTGGGAGCACCATGAATATTATCATTGGAACTGTTCAAGCTAATATTAAAGAACTATGCATTGAAAAGACGCTGTTTCAAGTTTCTAAAAAATGATCTACAACTTAGTGAAGCAATTATAGTTTAGTCTAAATGCCCATGGAGATTCACTGGATGACATAGGTACATCATTACAACTATCGGCTTATGGCAAATTATAAGATTATCCATTGATTCTCATTGCTACTGGATGCAACTGATAATAGACGAATAATACAATAAAAAATACTATCAACACTAACAAATATTTACGTTCAACTCTAAATAATTTTCCCCTGCCACAAGTCGACATTTATAGGAAACAAACTGCGCCCTCACAGTAATTTTCCTTTAGAAATGAACCAGATAAGTCTCATAACTTCATATTTTAACTAAAACGCAAAACCCAAAAGCGGTATCAACACAAAAACTCGTATTATGCAAAATATTCGGCGTCATTATATTAAAGTTAAAGTTATTGCGTTACGAGTATAATAAAGCCGTCATTCTACATCGCGATAGGACAAAAATTCGTTTGGCATGACAGATATTTTTTATTTAATAGCATTTCGTGCAAATTAGGGCGTTATAAAGACCTCATATTGTATCATGATATGGCAGGAATTCGGCGGGCACGACGTTACAACGCACAGCTACCATATCGACTCGTTACTCGACCATTATGTAAATCCGAGTCGTGATCCGGGGTATTAAAAACACATGCGTGTCTATTCGTTTTTAGTTACCTCCCAAAAACACACGAGCGACTCGTGAAGAATCGAACATTAGTTCCGCAAGCAAGTTTTTGCGCTTTCGATGCCCTGGAGACTATGGATTTCGGGTGTTCCGTTTTCTTGGTTGCTACCGAACTGCCACACCGGAGCACACGCTTCCCTTAAAAATACGTATCCTTTGCCTGGGGCACTCTTAACGCCCTAATTTATAATCCACGTTGGTCCTAAAGTTTCATTCTCATACAAAATAATTAAGTCCTTTCTGCATGTTTGATTGAAATTCAATAAAATCAGATTGTAATATGAAATTTTTAAAGCAATTGAGCTTCTGCAAAGTCCTCTTTCTAGAAGGTATTGCCTACAATACCTACTTTAAAATTCTGTTACTGGAAAACCTTTCACATTCCTAAAAAAATATACCTTAAGTTTCAATTATAATTTATTAGGAATATTACACACAATCACTTCACCCGTTGTAATAATGGTCTTTAATTGCTATTTACGAAACAGGTTACCTTCACTGATAAACATCTACTGAAGGTTGTAACTTCTCACAGAAATACTTGGAATTTCAATGCAAATGCGAAGAGGTGTCTTTAAAAAACCTTAAAAGGTAGGTAAGTTAAAGAATAATGTATTAATCTGAATTTTAACTAGTAAAAATGCAATATATTGCCTTATTTAAATACGTTTACTAAATAAATAAGCTTAATAATGCCACCAAAGAAATTACTTCAGCTAATCATAGTTGATAACTAATAACTATACTGAAAAAATAATATACATCATAACAACTAAGGAAAAAACGATATTATTAACAAATAGTGAGACCTCTTGCAATAACAACAAGTGTTGTTATTTATCAGGAAAACTAAAATTCTAAAAAGATAATTCAACATGCACTTACGTTCATATTTCAAATTGGCCAACATATTCCTTACAATGCAATTCAAAAATTGAAAATTAGGTAAAATTGTAAAACAAACTATTTTAATATAAAATTGACAAAAACTACAATTAATTATTTTCTGTAATTTTATCATTTGCTTTCAACTGGAAAAAAAATTAATTTCATTTTTTTAAAGAATAAAGTTTCCACGTTTTTTTCGATGTTTGTACTTACAACATTATAACATGTAACAAAATATTGAAATCACCATTGCCGTCAAATTGATACATAAATGCAGAGTAGAATAAGACCTGCAAAGAACTATTTTAGGTAGAAATATGGAATGTCTAGGTAAAATAATGTGTAGAGATCGACCAATGACGTTTTCAATTTTAATAGTTTTGCTTAACGACAAGTACTACAACTGCAACAGCAAATATGTAAAGCATGATCAAAAATTATTTTCATCTAGTATGGCGATGGAATAATTCCTAGTTTATGAATGTACCTACGTTTATACTTAAATGTCAAACTTGACATTTTTAAGTGACTTACAGTAGCATTCATAAATTAGGAACTATTCCCTAGATGAAAAATGTTTGATCATGCTATTCATATTTGCACTAAAATCGTTTTCTAACATAGGATAATAATAAACTAATGTATCTTCTTTGATGTCATAATGTGTTTTGATTATTTTTATACACAGTAGATAAAATTGTCGTTTAATAAGTGTCATTGAACCACTCGTCCCATTGAAGCACTCTTCGCTGCGCTCGTCGTCCTCCAAACCCACTCGTGCTACAATAGACCCTACTAGTATAATATATTATTATATAACAAGTTGCAAAACAAAAAGTTTACACAAAATGTAAAAATTCTCAACTCTTCAACCCCACTTTTGGATGGACAAAAATGAAAAACGTATAGTAATTTTAACGTAAGGACGAACATTTAAATTACGACAAAAAAATCAAACCAGTTTTCAGTGTTAGTGCGATCCTGGAAGCTGCGGTTTTGCGATGTTACAATTTACTTATATGGGATGAGCATTGAACATGATTCTCCAGGTTATACACAATTGTGGTTGATTTTTGACCTTCGAAGCTAAAGCGGGAGGAAAGATGATCGATTTAATTCTGAATTCAGCTCATAAAAGAATACTTTTGCTGCAGCTTTACTGCCAATAACATTTTATTGTTCTTTCCAACTAATTTTAATATCTATAAAGCATCGATGTTCCTTTACAACCTCATTATATTCGCATTCCAAGATTCGTTACGAACGCCCGTCTGTAAAATGAAATCTAAATTGGCATCTTGCATTTAAATAGCAACCTTTAACTTTTATTTCAGTGTTCATGTTTATTGCACTTCTAGCGATTGATCTGATGGAAAATCACATGCAAGAGTAGTGTTCGATTTTAAACGTTCTAAACTTTTTGTAATTGTACAGTTCATTGCAACGAACGCAGTCGCGCTTTAGAAGAGATTCGTTAATTTCGCGTTTAACAGATAACTTTAATATGACATTTCCGTTTGTTGTCTCTGGCATGCTGGAAAAAACGTCAAAATTTAAGAAACAGAATTAACGACCACCTAACATTTCCTATACGTACGACATACTTGCAACTCTCGAAATACTTTCCATTATTTTACTTCTTATTTTATTTCTAGTTTATAAATACATTTGATGATATATAGCACCATTTCTTCTCATAATTCGCGTGGAAACCCAAAAAATTACTTCTATTTTAAATCATAATATTTATTAAAGATTCTGTTTGCAAATTTAAAAAAAATAATATCAAAATGACTGCTCAAAAAAAACTTGAAATTATTGTATATATAACAGTCGTAACTGTTATTCTAGTCTAGAATATACCTTTTCCCTGCCCGTAGGTCATTCTTTACTCGCTATTGCTGCATCGTTGACTTGCTAACAATTTTATCTCAACTAGAGTAAATCCCATGCATTTATTAATAAACAATAACTTGTTAGTGCATAATTGACTGAATTAGCCAGTTATTTTTAAATCCAGGCAACCCCGCCACACGTCTGAACGTGGAATTGCAAGACTTGGCGATGTGTACTCCCTAGCGATTCTTACACTCGTTTACAAACTGTACAGCGTAAGTATAATTTTAGTAGCAGCTTTCCATATTCGGCGTCAGGCGAGCATCTTTTCATCCCATTACGAGATAAGATTTCGCTGGGGAGTAAAAGTGCATGCAAACGATCATAGCTACGATGTTACGTAATAAAGAAACGAGGCATATCGTTCCCCTGACACGTTTCAAACACCACAACCAACGGTGGCACACGATATCTTGTTTTCGACGTTGCCATAAAAAAATAAACACGTAATCACATTTTTATGAAAAAATGCCGGCTTTTAAAAGTGACGACCAATCGAACGCTATTGTGTATTCAGGATGTTTCCCATGTTGATATTATTCAATGTGCTTGGGTAATTTTCCTTGAGAGTTTGCCAGAATGAAATTTTCTTACCGACCAATGACATGTATGAAAGTATATGTACAAATAAAATATATTCCAGCAGGATCTAACAGTTACTTAAAAAAACTGACGGTTCCTTACATACAGAGTTGTTCGAAATGCACGCACCTACAAAGAAGCTTATACCCAGGGACGTCTCTAGTATACCTGCCACCGGTGTGCAGTTTCGTATGTTGCCCCTTCTGGATTGTGATTTAGGTGGTTAGAAAAGGTAAGTGATTTGAGTTGAGTCAAGCTAAATAGAGAAGGATTCTTAATATAAGTATAAACTATACACTTTTATTTATTATTATTTCCATAATCTGATAACATCAAATATCAATTACAATATTAAAAGTAACATTTGTTACTTCTCCACAACCAAAATCAACTTCTCTTGATTTTCTTAACACGTTATCAGCCTTAAAGAGAGTGTTGCACAAATGGTGGATTAACTGCCTGTTACGTTATAAAGAGGCACTTCTTGAGTCGAAAAATAATAAAAAATTTCATTATATTATATTTTGAAGATATAGCGAGGTTTTATTAACCTGAAAAGTAGTTAAACTGACAACATTGCTTATTTACAAATAGGTAAAACTGCGTTATTTCCATGGATATTACACTTAATTCAAGTAGTTTTTTGCAACTTACTAAAAATCCCATTGTTAAAGGAATTTGTGATATTTGCTATATATTGGAGTTTTGAATTTTAAAAGTACATATAAGTAGCTATAAGTGTGTATTTTGTTATCATAATACTGAATATTATAAAAATTAAGAATCAAACTTTAGACTACTATATATTTTAAAAAACTATAACGCAAAGACTTTTTTATTATTTTTTCCTACTCATGAAGTTTACTTTAATAACGTAATATGTGTTAACACGCCATTTTTGCAACACCCTGTATATAAACGCATGTTGTGCCTGCCTACGTGCTTGCTTGCCTGTTTATCTGCGTGTGTCACGTTTTCATTGGCAGTGATCGCGTCCAGTTCGTCCGCCATCGGTCTTGATAGATTAAGCAATTACGTCAGGCAGTTGACGAACAATCGGATTCCGCCTGGAAGCACAGATTCGAATCCCGCCGACTGCGATAATTGCAAATTATTGTAATTTGTATTACAAAGAGATTCCACTTACAGTTTCAGTATTACTGCAAACATTAAAATATTTTTACCTATTTTGAATTTTGAAGATCTTCAACCGTTATTCGACCTAATAAAAGTAGTTGCTACTTTATCTTCACCAATCACGTCAGAAGAGCGCTATTTCGAATTTGAGAAGATCAGTTATATACCTAGCCCTAGCTTGTCCCCCTAGGCCCTGCCACCCGCGTGCTGTGCACCCCTTGCACCTTTGCTTAAGACGCCCCTGCGTACCTTACAAGCGCAGAGGATAATGTCAATTATAAATTGTAGAAATTACAAAATAACTAAGAGACAAAATGCTCGTATGTACATATTTTTACGCATACAAAGTTTCGCATTTCAAAACTGACTGAAGTTTCAAAACGTCTCATTTTTCGGAACTGGTTATGAAATGAAAATATTTCGCTACTAGAGATGAAAACTACACGAAAAGACATGTGAAAAAGTGCAAGGGCAGATACTTGATCTTCAATACATTGACATTTATTTGACATGATGGTTATAATCCAATCAGTTAATTATGTAGGCTCGTCCCACAAAATCCCACCCGTTACATGAAATGAGGCATTTCGTAACTAATTTTATAAATAACTATTCCAACCATCTGCACTAGCACTACATATGTACTTGGATCGATATTGCTTTCATAACCGCCCTATTAATATAAAAATTATACGTTGAACGACTATTTATAGCTTTCTGTTTTCTTATTTAACAATCGTTAACACTAACGAGCACTCTATAAGTAAAATAAAATATAAACAAGTGAGTGTTCCACTTACTCTATTTTGTCAATAATGGAAATTTTCCTACAACGACGGTATTCTAAATTATGTTGACAACGAGAATGTAAAGGTTTGCCAAAGGCAGTTTTAAATTCTAAGTAAATGTTTCTAGAAAAATTATTTAAAGTTGAAACAGTTAACGTTGGCAATTCCATCCGCGAACGACAACGCAAATATCCGCGAACGGCAAAGAAAAAGGAGCACAAAGGTGCCCCGCGTAAAATCAAATCAGCGGTCTGACTGTATTAATATATATTATCAATCAAGTATGCGGCTATTGTGTTACTCTGTTTTTGTTTAATGTATAAGCGGTTTCTAGAAACAACATGTAAACAACTATATTTTGTATAAACATCAAAGTGTTGCTACAACTTGTCCCCTAATTATCTTTTACTTTGCCGCCTGGTTCTTTTTTTAAAACGTTTTTGTAAAATGCGATATAATTAGTTTAAAATATTTTTTACATAAACTTAACCACGAAACTACATGATAAAGAAAACCATGAAAAAGCTGCTACAGATTGGTGTCGGCTTGGGCGAACATAAGGACATAGTACATGACAACTGAGTTTTCACAGTAGGTACCTTGATGTAGTGTGTAGTGTACTGTCAAGTAGCTGTCACATTATTACAGTATTTTCATAACACCTACTTGTTATTTGTCAATAACAGAACTGTCAACCTGACTGAAAAGTTCCATGGCCATGGCTGATATACATTTTATCTTCATCAGTGTTGTTATAGACTCTTAACCAAATTAATTTTAGTATCGTTAAGAGCTTCATTACAGCACTCTTTTTGTATAAAGAAATAATTGAACCAGAATTTATTGATGAAGATAAAATATTGAACAATACACTTTTGCTTATGGCACTTAACGAGACTCGTTTGATTGCCGCAAAACTCGGCTCACCTCCTCTTTTTTGGCAATCAAACTCGTGGCGTTAAGATGCTTATAATCAAACTTGTATCGTTAATATCTATAACAGCCTACGTCGTTAAGAAATAACAGAACGGTAACATTTTATTAATATTTATTCAACATGAACACTGGCAATACCGAAATGTATTGTTGGTGACGCTGTCAGTAATGTCAAATTCGAGGTTAGCAGGTTAGGTTTTGCGACAGTCTGATGGAATATACAGGGTGAGCGAAACTCGATGTCTCCGCTCTATTATAAGAAAAGGAAAACGATAGAAAAAATCTGAAAAGAGGCTCTTAAATGGGATTGAGTAATGTCTATTTTAAGCCATAATTGTATATTTTTCCATATTTGGAAACTGAAATAATGACGTCATCGAATTTGTTTTTCCCAGACACATACCTATTATTTTGGCACATTTAAAAAGAGCAAATTTTTCAGAACACTTTTTGTGAAGAAAAAAATTTGCTATCTTCTTCCGTTCGAAAATTATAAGCAAATTTGTAAAAAAAAGTATTATCAATTCGCAATTGTCACGATTTAAACAAGTAGCATTTGGAAACAAATAGCAAATTCGCATCTGTCAATAAACTGCTCAAGTACAGGTCTAAAGAGTAGCTTCAGCACTGCGAAAACAGGTTGACCTTTCGCCAAAACCAAATAGCGCATGAAGGTGCTCCGGACTTTAGCAACAACTTTGCCCCCTTTCAAAATTTCGATATCTGTAGCCGTTCGAAAGTTACAGGCGATCCAGACAGACAGACGGACGGACGGACGGACGGACGGACGGACAAAACGTTCGCATAAGTACGCTGAAGCTACTAATAATTAAACTAATGGTTGACAAATATTGTTTTGTTGTCATTTGACTTTGAAAAATGTTCACGCACAACGAAAAAATCGACATGTTATTAATTTATGGGGAATCTCAAAAGAACTCTAGAAGAGCAGTTCAGTTATACGCCCAGAGATACCCCGAACGTGTTATTCCAATTGACAGATGCGACTTTGCTATTTGTTTCCAAAGGCTACTTGTTTAAATCGTGACAATTGCGAATTTTTGATAATACTTTTTTTTTAGAAATTTGCTTATAATTTTCGAACGGGAGAAGATGGTCAATTTTTTTCTTCACAAAATGTGTTCAGAAAAATTAGCTCTTTTTAAATGTGCCAAAATATAGGTATGTTTCCGGGAAAAACAAATTTGATGACGTCATTACTTCAGTTTCCAAATATGGAAAAATATGAAAATTTGGCTTACAATGGACATTACTCAATCCCATTTCAGAACCTCTTTTCAGATTTTGTCTATCGTTTTTCCTTTTCTTATAATAGAGCTGAGACATCGAGTTTCGCTCACTCTGTACATACATACGAGCATTTTGCCTTTTCGTTATTTTGTAATGTCTACAATTTATAATTGACATTAACCTCTACGCTTGTAAGGTATACGCAGGGGCGTCTTAAAGAAGGGTGCAAGGGGTGCATGGCAGTCGGACCACAGGGCCTGGGGGGTCCAGCTAGGCCTGGGTACATAACTGATTTTTTTCAAATCCGAGTTCTCCTCTAACTTTATTGGTAAAGACTCAGCGTCGCGCGTCGTAACAACTTTTGCTAGGTCGAATAACAGTTGATGAGCTTTCAAAATTATATACAAAATAAGTAAAAATATCTTAAAGTTTCTAGTAATACTGAAACAATAAGTGGAAACTCTTTTGTCATGCGAATTATAATAATTTGCTAATTTGCAATTCTCGTAGTCAGTGGGATTCGAATCTGTGCTTCCAGGCAGAATCCGATTGCTCGTTAACTGCCTGACGTACTTGCTTTATCAAGACCGATGGCGGCCGAACTGCGTGCGATCACTGCCAATGAAAACATGACACACGCAGACAGACAGGCAGGCAGACACGTAGGCAAGCAGAACACGCGTCTATATACAGGATGTTGCAAAAGTGGCGGATTAACCCATGTTACGTTATTAAAGGAAACTTCGCGAGTAGGAAAAAAGTTTAAAACATCTTTGCATTATATTTATTGAAAATATGGTAGTCTAAAGTTTGCTTAATTTCTTTAATATTTAGTACATATTATGATGGAAAAAATACACACAAAGCTAGATATACTTATAAATAATTGTTCCAAGTAACTAAAATAAATTAAAGAACTTTTAAAATTCAAAATTATTATTATTTATGTCCATTTCTTGATATAGACATTGTAATTTGTTTCCTTTTGACAAAAATTAAAGCATGCTGTGTTATTTTAGTTAAAGGTTCATGCAGCATAGTACTAAATAAAACGCAACTAAGAGCTTCTATGTGCATGTACAAACTCCGGTATTTACAGTTATTTTAATAATTAGGTACCTGAGGAATTTATTTACAACCTATTACTCCGTATACAGTTTCTACTATTGTTAGAAGCAAAATAGACGTCAGATTCTGTACGTGTAATATGACCAAAAAAATCAGGTTTTTTTGACTGCAACTGTTCGCAGGGAACACCGACAATATTTTCAATTTCGCTTCCCATTCAGGCTGAAATCAAACAGGTTACTGACCGAAATAAACAAAAAACCGACACAACTGATTTCCACTGCATTCATTATAAGGTAGCAGAGCCGTGTACGAGTATTATCGGCTAAATCCACGATACACATACGTGGTAGCGTCTCACACGATCCTCCGTCCAACCGCAATTAATCCAGAAACAAGATTTAAATTGAAACGTCCACTACAGCTGCTGAAACATTTTCAATTAATTACGGTGCCCGCGTTTCGCACAAAAAAAATCGCTGTAAACGCTAAACAGGCGGATACAATCGAACTTATAGTCAGAACCGGACTAGCTTGTAGAACCAACGGAGATTAATATTCTTATTAAATTATTAGTCTCAACACTTTAAAGAATGGAATCTTTATTTTTTGCATATATTACATTATACAGTGTGCTTCACTTGAAATTAATACACCTAAATATCTTCTATATTCTTAAGCATGATTTGGAATTTTGGTGATTTGCAGACGCAGACTTAAAGCTACTTATTTGGATTATTTCCACCTTGGCATACGCACCTACTATGATAGATTAAAAATTCCAATTTCCTAAACTTACGCTAGCGATTTAGGCTGATTTATATTTCAAAAACATTTTTAGGATCCTCAAAAACCCCCAAATACGAGTTTTGTTTAAAAAATTCGCTTTACAAGCAATAATAATAATCGCATATAGCCAAAACATAAAATGAAAAAATCATTTTTTTACAGTTTTTGTAGTAAAAACCAATACTCTTTAATTTGTATTTTTAATTGATCATAGTAGGGTGGAATCCATAGTTAGAAATAATCCAAATAGATACCTTAAGCCCCATAAGGGTTTGTAAAAGCCACCAAAAAGCTAAATCATTATGCTTATATACAGGGTGATTAAAAAATGGCGCATTTTCTCTGGAGGGGTTGTTGGGGACTACTCGAGTACGGGAAAAATCACAAAAAAAATATTTACAATCATTCCTCTAACAGCTGAAGATGCATTTTGAAATAAGCTATTTACCACAATTTAAAAAAAAAATCAATGTTTGAATCGAAGATTATTATTGTTATTAAACATCACAATTAAAAAAACTGACAGTTTTATCAAACTTACCTAAAATTTTAGTTTTCAAAACTAGGCACCAAAAACTGAAGTTTTGAAAACTATTGGTAAATAGCTTATTTCAAAATGCATCTTCAGCTGTTAATATTTCAGAGGAATGATTGTAAAGATTAAAAAAAAAAAATGAGCGATAAAACCCCAGCCATTCCACTAGAATTGATATTGACCATTATCCCTTTACAAATTACTTTATTTTAGTATTATTTATGTAATCCAAAAGTTTGGGCGGGTTAGAATGCGTATTTTTCGAAAAAAATATGATAAAAGTGGAAAACGTATTTTTCAAATTTCTTAAAAAATACCTTATTTTGAAAATACCTAAAACTAAAGAAAAAAACGTAAAAAATAATATAGTACAAAAATGTGGATTTTTTCTTAACGAACAGTTTAGGTTTTTTTTTTATTTCTGTAGGAAAAAAAAATAACGGAGATATAAATGTTAGAAGTTTGCATTATAGTGCGCGGACCACCCCTCCGAAGCCCTTCAACCCTTTACTTTTTGAATATGCAAAGTCTGACAATGTCGAAAAACTTTTGGATTGCATGAGTGGTACTAAAATAAAGTAATTTGTAAAGGGATAATGGTCAATATCAATTTTGGTGGAATGGCTGGGGTTTTAGCTCTCATTTTTTTTCAAAAATTTGAGTGACCCACCGTTTTTGCATTGTAACTCGCTTAGTTATAATGCAATCGACAGTGCTCATTTTAAAGGTCTTTTCAATCACTACAAAAAATGTTCTATACGTTTTTCCCGAAAAATGCATCGGTTTTTCGTTAATTAACGTTGATTACTTCGAACCAAGTTATTGCAAAAAAAAAAATCTTCTTCAACGAGCCATAACTTCTTTTAGTTTGGACCTAGAGCATTCATAAAAAACCAATCTCTTTCCTGTTTTCTGAGATTCATTTTTTGTTATTACAACTTATTTGATAGAACGCGAAGTTTTCGACTTATTCCCGAAAAACCGTCCAAAAACATACATTTTTATCACGAAAAATTTAAGTTTTCCATCGCGAATAGCTCGAAAAATATCGATCTATCGAAAAAACTATATAGAACATTTTTTACTTAGAATTTGACCCTCGATCCATTTCCGGGGTTATTTTAAGTGAACAATTTCCACCCCCGAGAAGGGGTGGTATCCACTCTCAGGGTAAAAGCGCACATCGACGCTATGTCACTTTTGCTCTTTGAGCCATCCCCTAACCACTCACCAAATTTCACGTCAATCGGTCAAGGTTCAAAGAATTCTGAGGTAATAGCATATTTTTACCTTCAACGACTGGACTAAAGCTGCGAAAGTGGCGTATATCGAGCGAGTACATTTGAGAAACGAGGCTACGCGTAGCGGAGCCGAATGACTTAAAATACGAGTGTACGATACACTTTCGAGCGAGTTATGTACGCTATTTTCCCACGGGCAGAAAAAATACAAATTTTTGCAACTTAATGAATAATAGCTTCATTGTAACAACTGACACGTCAGTAGATTGTCCGTAATTTTTAGGTCAAAATGACATCAATACTTTCACTAGTTTTTAAGTTAAAATGACATATTGTCAGTAATTTTTAGGTTAAAATGACATATTTAGCCTACTGTATAACTGTGAATTGTGCATTTTTTCATAACAAACACTAACATACGAGTATACAGTGTGGTCCATTAAGTGTGCAACAAATGGGACATTTTTTTATTAGTTGTAAAACCGAAATTTAAATACGGCCAAAAGTTAGTGCATGTTCGATAACCATATCAGATGCCCTTAGAATGGCATCAAGTCAAACAATATACAGGGCAGGACAAAAAATATGAAATTCGTTCAAGAATAAAGTTACCTTATTTCAAAAAATATAGCAAAATTTTATTGAAAAAAGTTGTTTAGAATAAAAAGTTATGCTCAAATACAAAGTCACGGCCTCCTATTCGAATTTTGATTCTTTTTTTGTAAAATTTTGTATTATCCCCGTATGATACATATTTTTATTATTCTGATTTTATTAAGAGTTTTTCATATGTAAATTATTATTAGTAAAGCATTTGCCTTTTTAAAAAGAATATTTGCGAAATTCTAAAGTTCTGTTAAATATCGTTGCAACAAACATGAAGTGGACGCTTACCTAAAAAAATATAAATCCAAGTAAATTTTACAAATACACTTCAAGTTGATAAAAGTTATTTAAAAGGGATGTGGTTGTGGCTACTTTAAATACATGTAAAATCAAAATAATAAAAATATGTATCATACGGGGGTAATACAAAATTTTCCAAAAAAGAATCAAAATTTGAATAGGAGGCCGTGATTTTGTATTGGAGCATAACTTTTAATTCTAAACAACTTTTCTCAATAAAATTTTGCTATATTTTTTTAAATAAGGTAACTTTGTTCTTGAACGAATTTCATATTTTTTGTCCTGCCCTGTATATTGTTTGACTTGAAGCAATTCTAAGGGCATCTGATATGGTTATCGAACATGCACTAACTTTTGGCAATATTTAAATTTCGATTGTACAACTAATAAAAAAAATTCCCATTTGTTGCACACTTAATGGACCACACTGTATATGTACAGGGTTATTCATTATAAATTACCCACCCCTTATCATCGTTATTATTGTCTATAGAAAAAAAAGTTTTAAATAAAAGTTGTGTGGTTATGACTGAATTTTGTTTAAATGCTATCAAAAGTACAGTGGCGTACAGGTTTAAGGGGATACAAAAAAGTAATATATTTTTTTAAATGGAACACCCTGTATATTATTAAATTTTTGGAATGATCTTTTTCTCCTGATTTCAAAAATATATTATATGTTACCCCTATATTATACCGTTTTTGAGTTATTAACCGTCGAATATCTTAGTTAAAGTAGTTACTGTAAATATGGAAAAGTTAACATTATTAAAGTAAGCTATGAAAATGACAACTAATCTTTGATAAGTGACATTTATTTAATGAAATAATCAAAATGGTTTACAGTGAGGAAGAAAAAGTCCAAATATTTACTTGTTATACTATACAAAATAATAATAAATAATAATATTCGACGTTTAATAACTCAAAAACGGTATAAGGTAGGGGTAACATATGGTATATTTTTGAAATCAGGAAAGAAAGATCATTCCAAAAATTTAACAATATACAGGGTGTTCCATTTAAAAAAATATATTACTTTTTTGTATCCCCTTAATTATGCACGCCACTGTACTTTTGATAGCATTTTAACAAAATTCAGTTATAACCACATAACTTTTATTTAAAACTTTTTTTTCTATAGACAATAATAACGATGATAAGGGGTGGGTAATTTATAATGAATAACCCTGTACACTTGCACGTCGCGCCGTGTCAAATATATAGGGATACATTTTTACACATAAACAATCTACTGACCTGTAGTTAGAAAATTCAGTATTGAAAGGTATTTACAGAAGGCATCAGTAATTATCCGTTTCAGTTGGGTATCATAAATGTATGCCGTTTGAATATTCTTCATGAGATATGAAATGCATTTGAGTAATTTGCTAACCTATAAAATGTGTAATACTGGATTTTGAATTTCCGAAGTTACTGCAATAATCGCGGACAGAAATGGCGCTTTTAAAGTTTTTAACTCGTCAGTCTTAAACAAGAAAAATAGAACTCGCACTACCACTAAAAATATAAATAATATTAAAAGCAAATTAAATAGTTTAACCCATAAATCTTCACACTGGCAAATGTAAGTCAAAAATTAGTTTTCTATATTTTTAAAGAAAACAATGTGTAAAAATTGGACAATACACATTAGCACAAATAGGGCAGTTGCTTATAACGACCATTTTCTTGTGTAACGCGTTTACAAGATTAACTGACAACCAAGTAGATCAAATCAAATTGACGATTTACATTTTGAATTTAACAAAAGTGTAAAGAAAATTTCATTCAACCAACAGCAATTGCCCTTAATAATAAAATCGTTTATGTTCTAGTTTTCTGCAAATGGATTTTTATAATACACAAGAATATAACAAATGTCGAAGGATCACTTTAATTAAATTGTACAACTGACGAAATGTATCGCTTTCCCTGCTAGAAATCTTGGACGCCACAGGCTTCAAGGGTTATTTTAAGAATCTCTCATTTTAAGTAACTGCCTCCAGATTATCTAGCACATGTTTTGTGGTTATATTTTTGTTAACCAATGCTAACGACTCATCTACCCACTTTCAAAAACTGTAAATCTGTCTTTTTTTCTTTTTGAGCGATATAATATGAATAATTTTCGTCCAAGAAGTTCTAAAACAAAGAAAAGCTTTCTGCCAGCACTTTAGGGTAGCCGTGAATAAAACAAACTGAGACATACAAGGGTAGAAACAGATACCTATATTTTGACGTTGTATATTTTTCCGTCAGCCTCTATAAAATGTGATTTTATGGACGCATTTACGTACGAAAAATTTTTGGTACACAATTAATTTTTCGTCCGCAAACCTTTTTAGTCTCTTATAATTTACACTCCGCTTTTTTTAATTATGACGGTCGACGAAAAAATGTAATATGCACCTCGGACGAAAACTGCTTTTTATGGCCTTGCCTGCTTGCTTGCTTCTGCTATCGCCTCGGCCAGGCATTGCAAGCATTGTCCATAAAAAGAAAATTTTTCGCCCTAGATACATAAATAACTAGTTTTTTATATTGGTCTAGTAGCATAAATTTTTATGTCCTAAGCCGGTAGCACTTCGCAACGCCTGTAATTCGTGTTGTACGTTTGGCAGTATTGAAGTGTATTGTTAGTGGCACTGTGAATCTATGTCAAATCTGAGGTTAGCAGGTTAGGTCAGTCTGACACAGATTGACGCAAAGCCTAACCTCGAATTTGACATAGACTGACAGTGCCACCAACAATACACTTCAGTATGGCCAACGGTATAATACGAATCACAGCATTTTAAACGCAAATAATTTGGGGTAATTATTTAATAATCACAATGGTTTTTGTTCTTGTTCAGTACACAAAAAATATATACAATGCGCGGTCGGTATTCGCGTTTATGACCTTGGTAATTGACGTGTCTCGCCCTAACTGGCTCAACCGTGATGTACTACCTCGGCCATAAATGCTTAGCTACCGACATAATATCGTAAATAGCTATGCTTTTCTACATAATCACCTCGAACATCAATACGCTCATGACATCAGCTAACCAACTTTTTCACACCACAAAAAAACTTTTAGCATGAGCATTTACTGCAGCTTTCAGTTACATTTTATCTGGAGTAATGCTTTCAAACAATGTCTTTTTGTAGAATTCAAAATAAATAATAATTTGACAGACACAGGTTAGGACTGTAAAGTGCACGATTGATTTCTTCAACGCTGCAAGACGCCATAGCAGACAGGATAACGGGGACCTTGTCATGTAGTAAGAGCACACTGTCACTTTCTCTATTTTAATTTTTATTGCGTTTCTCGACTCAATACATCAGCACAGTCTGCTACTGTAATGGTTTACCCTGTTGTTTTATAATCTAGAAGCAGAATTCACGTTTCATCCCCCATCCGCCTGATTAGTTTTATAGAGCTCCTAAACTGATTAAAACAACCATCACCGTCACAGTATGGTTTTTGTTGAAGTGAGTTGCCGAAATACCCATTTTGCACAGACCTTTGGCACCGCAAGATGTTCACAAAGAATTATGAATGCAGTTGTTTTAGATATGTTGAACATTTTTGCGATTTTTTTTTCAGTTATAGCAGACCAGGCAGCTTGCATTTCGTTTGAATATGTAGTTTCCACACTTTCTTCCTGTTTTGTTAAAGAATTAATAAACACACGAAACTCAATACCCATTAACTTGTTTTTCTGATTACTACGAAAGAACTGCTAACAATATCAAGATGACATTTGACGTTTCTACTCACAAATGAATAAAAATAACAAACAAAAATTTACTATAACTTCAATGCATTTTTATCCATTCCACGAATATAAAAAGCTTACCTCTTATTTTGAACATAATGGAAATGATCTCTCGGATAACTTCATTAATCAAAAAAGTAATAGTCATTCGATGATTATTCTTCTACTTACTGTTCGTATCGTACCTAGACTGGACGTACATTTTTGAGAAATTATTTCAGATTTTCTTCTGCAAAATACCATAATCGTGCTAACTACATTATGTGTAGAAGATGATCTTGTACTAGAAAATTGACTTTCTACGCGAAACCTGTTGCCAGCCTAAACTGCAGAATCACCGTAATTTCATTTCTCTTCGTACTCTGCGTAGATCAAACATACACAAATATATTAAATAAATGAATTAACTGTATCGTACCCATTAAATTTTGTCGCACAAACTTAAGAAGATTCTAAACAAAACTAAAAACATTCGAATCCTTTCCGCTATCGTGTGAAATTTAAGATATACCTCATTGCATCTGCTGACATTGAAAGTTTTTCTATGTGGGTATAATCAAAGTTGCCTATGAAAACGCAGGCAATATTCATTAATGTTTGGTAATTTAAAAATAGATATTATAAAACTAATAGTTACAGTAATACTATATGTATGGGTGAGCAATAAATGTAATAAAATAATTGCTTAATTATGTCATGAATTATTCTGAAGTTTAATCTGATATTGTACTGTTCACCCATTTTTACTTAAATTTTGTAGTAAATAATTGTTATAGTTCAATTATAACATTTTCTCTATTTAAGATGTACGTGGCATATAATCTTATAAGCACGCATGTTTGTAGAAAATCAGTGCGTATATTAGATTTTCTCTCTGTAAATGTATGTGTACATACTTCTATCCTTGTTTGTACATGTAAATCCATGTCTTTATGATCAGACTGAGAACAGCAGGTATAAAGGATATCTAGAAAATTGCCGCTATACATGTAAAGCATAAAATATCGATCATGGCGGAATGGTGACCCATGGTTCAAAAGACACTGGTTAAGTTAACCCAACACAACCCGAGGCAATGGAGGTTTGGAGGCGCAGAAAATCGCGTCAAACGCGGTTCGCTTTTCCGGAAAGCGCGTGGAACAAGTCTGAATTTTTAAAGTGCCGCCCGATACATCTATACACCATAACATCACAAAGACATGAATATTTGATACACCATTTATTATTTATGCATTCGAGAGAGCGAGTATCTGCTCGAGCGGATCGGAGGGGACATTTCCCGTTTCATATGCCTTATGCCGAAACCTTGGTGATCCTTCTGGCTGCAAACTTCTGGCGAAGTTACAATAAAATACAACGCATAATCCCGTTTACATCGAAAACGGTTTCTCGCGATTCCCCGAAAACGCGGAAAACAGGAGTGCATTTTGCGAAGTCTTTATTTCCTTTTATTCTGTCTGCGTCAGGTGAAGCGCGGAGTGGGTTATTAATAGTAGGAAGCAGCGGATGGAGTGCTACCAGCATAAGAGACATGAATAAATGATAGCATTAAAGACGGTGCTCGTCAACGTATGCTTTCAATTCAATTTGCGAGACATATTCGCAACATCCTCTGCAGAATGGCTGTTTTCGGAATGAAAGGCCCTAATAGAGACCGGGGCTGCAACGAAATTATTTCGAAAGCGGCGGAAACTTTCTAATTTCGCAACGGGACGAAAAATCCTTTTAGGTGGCCAGAATGGCTCTCTTTGTCGGAAACAGTGCTAGCGGAAGAGATAGGGAGAACAAAGTAGTTTTATTAGCGTGTGTATTGTTGTACATCAAAAATAGATTTTGATGATGTAAACGCAGTTTCCGCGCGCTCACCATACGAACGTCTTAAAATAGTTTTAATTTAAAATTAGCTTTTATGCCGCATAATAGAAATAATTATATTCTTTTGATTTTTATCAACATACAGTACAATCACAAGACCTAAGTAATGGTAAATAAACATAAATAAACCTACGTCCATCAACGTATTCAGAACAATAATTGATTTAATCACCATCATAAATGAAACACAAGGAATCGACTTCGAACTACATAATAATACTATTAAATTGAAAAAGATACGCCAGGATTCTACTATTAGCTAATTATTATTATTAATGCGAGCAATCGTTAAAAGTTACAAATTAAACCCTGCATTAGGGTTACATACTTTATTGTAGATCCATTTAGTTTTTTTATAATGGAATACTGGGATATTAGTGGTAATTTTTGGAAACCGATAAATAAGACATGGTGCATCCAATAAATGATAATATCGCAGCAAAACTACGTACAGTTATCCCATTTTACAACCTTGTAACCAAGAAATTATTAACTTTAATAAAACATGTCATTATAATATTTTCATTTTGGTAGCATACAGTTTGTGCCATTGCTGTTAAATGGTACTGAAGGAAGCAAGTCCGATCGGGGACGAAGTGTTCATAATTATGTACAAAATAGGTAAAAATATCTTTGTTTCTATTACATTCATTCGCAAAGGTAAAAATATTGCAGTCTGTAGGATACAAATCCACGCTTCTAGAGGGAATCTGATTTATTGTCGGACGCTTTAACTACTTAACCAGACGACTGCCTAGTACACAAGCTTATCGTTGTATTATGAAGGGGAGGATGGCTACGTAAGGAAGAAAGCCCAATAGTGGATGAAGCTTATGCAATCGGTGACCATGCAGCGTGACGCACGCACTCAGCTTTACGCAATTTTATATATCGCAACACAAAATTCAAAATTAGCACTACTAACTCAAAGTATTTTATTTATCACTGTCTCACCGTGGTTGACTATCACATTTCCTATTATGCCAAAAAAATATAGAAGTAATATCACTTATAATAATGCAGAAAACTAAAAGCAGTGTTTACACAACTAAAAGTACCACGGTTGCATTCGCCAATTTCTATTTTCGGGTTTTTGTAAACAAACTTCCCTTAACTTTTAATAGCGATATTAACACAGAAAACAATTATTTATTATGCCTATTTCTTGTGTTTTTTAAAATTACGCAGCCAGATTCAAACGGAAGTCAAATTTCTTTGATAGTCATATCTCGTCGTTGAATGCTGCCAAGCACCCAAGCAAAAGAGCCGTACATTTTAGCATAGTGTGAAAGCGTCTTCGATGCTTACGCTACATAACCTAACCTATAAATTTCTTACCTCGTGTTTCCTTTGTGTTGATTAGTCAACTACACAAAACAATAACTAATGTCTTCTAGCAGTTGCTACAAGTATTAATTCTGTGATAATGGTCTACTGTGCATCAGATAATTGTAGTACAAAGCAAGGTAAGGGAATAGCGTTGTTCAGATTTCCCAAAAATTTGCAACGACATTATTGGACTACATTTTGCAAAAGCAAGAATTGGGCTCCGACTAATGCTTCACGGTTATGTGAGGTAAGTACTTTTGAATAAAATTGTATCTACAATCTTATAGCTTTCATTTTCTGCAGCGTCACTTTGAAGTATCGCAAATTCAAACTAACGCTGATGGCATTAGAACATTGAAGTTGAATGCAGTACCTACTATTCTTACATCAGCTATTCCTGGGAATATTTCTGCACGTTTCGAATCTGTACCATCAACATCCAACTCTACAGCTATGATCGAGGTATGACACGACACTAATAATAAAGCATTGAAGCGCTTAATTTTCTTCTTTTCTTATGTGCTGCAGCGTCACTTTGAAGTATCGCAAATTAAAACTAACGCTGTTGGGATAAATACATTGAAGGCAGCAGAAATGTGTATAGCTCAATACTGCCGTCATAAGCAAGAAGGCGGTATCTACAAAAAAATTGAAATTGAGTTATTGGTATCGTTGGAATTGGTACAAAATTCCAATCATTTTAGGTAAGTAACAAATCGATATCTGCACTGTAACTATGATTTTCAGATGAAAAAAGGCGGTATTTACAGAAATTTTGTTACTTATAAAGCACAAGAAGGCGTCATATGCAAAATGCAAAAGTGAAAAGCAGTATCTGAGTGTAGAAGCCGCCTTCTTTTTTTGTTTCGTTAGATACCGCCTTTACTGTCTGTTTTCGTGGACGCAAATGTTCAGATACGGCCAACTGCCGTTTCATTAAATTAATAGTATCAAGTCTTCCATTATACAACATTTAAAATATTTTTTAGAGGAAGTTCAATCCCTTCATTTAAATAGGATTTTATAGGTAATAAGTTTTATAAATAATTTAGTTACATTAAACAAGTTATCTAATAATAATATTCTTGTAGATTTCCATGGGCGGCCCTAATGTTGATTGGAAGTTTTTTTCTTTATTAAAAGAACATCGGATGAAGTCAACAACAAAAAAGATACTTGATATTGATTCTTGTGGGCTTCATATAGTACATGGAGCATTGCAAACTGGGCACAAATCTGCTGGCTGGAAAATGAATGAATTCCTTAGAGGAATTTATTATCTATTTAAGGATTCTCCCAAGCGAAGGGCAAATTTTCAAAACGTGACCGAATCCCACCATTTTCCCAAGAAATTTTGTGTAACACGATGGGTTGAGAATCATTCTGCAGCAACTAGAGCTATTGAAATTCTAGATCACATAAAAACTTACATAGAACACTCTAAAACTAAACTGCCAGTAAATATTTCAGTAACAAATGTTAAGTCAGGTTGTAAAGATTCATTTATAAAACCAAAATTAGCTTTCTTTGCTTTGATTGCTTCTATATTAGACCCATTTTTAAAGAAGTATCAAACTTCTAATCCAATGTTATCTTTTTAAAAAGACGATATGGAAGCATTAATCCGAAATTTATTGTGTCGAATTGTAAAAGTTGATACATCAGATTTAAATATACAGCAAATCCTACAAATTAATTTGGAAAATGCTTCTAATCTGAAAAACGTGAAGGATGTTGATGTGGGATTTGAAACAAGAAGGTATTTAAAGAACAAAAAATTAAATTAAAAAGACAAATTATTATTTTTAAAAGATTGCCAGCATTTTGTGAAGGCAACTGTAAAAAAAAATAACAGAAAGATCTATAAAGTATCTGTTGGTACATGCAGTTACTTCGCTTAATCCAAAAACAATTAATACTAATTCTGTATCATGGTTAATGGAAAAATTTGATAAATTACTAGAAATATTACATGATCATGAGTTTATTACAGCGACTACAGCAGAACGATCAAAAATTGAATATGCGACATTTATTAAAACTAAGATTTCTGAAATCGCTTTGTATAAAGAGGCTGAGAGACTGGATTGCTTTTATCATCGTTTGCTTGTGGGACATGAATTCGAAAATTTATGGAACATTGTTAAATTCATTTTGATTATGTCCCATGGAAATGCTAATGTAGAGGCTGGATTTTCCATTAATAAACATTTATTAGTAGAAAATTTAAAAGAGGAATCTCTTACTTGTCAGCGTGTTGTTTATGATGCTGTACACAGCAAGGGTGATGTTTTAAATGTTGTCATTAGTGACAAAATGAGATCCTATGTAAAAAATTCTAGCTTCAAATATAAGTTGGCTTTGGAACAAAGAAGAAAAGAAGAGCAACAGGAAAGTGAAGAAGCATCGCTGAAGAGAAAACAAAAAAAAATAGAACGCGATACAACATATGAGTCTAACATAATTCAGACAAAAATTGCTGAATTAAGAAAGTACTTGTAATTTTTTTTTGTTTAAGTTATTTTGAATGTACAAGTTTTGATATGAAAAGTTATTTTATGTGTTAATGTTCCTTTCTGTGTTTATTATTATATAGACCGACTGAAAGTGTCCGTTCAAGAGAATGTCCGTCCAAGAGGGAGTTAACACAATGCAAATTATATGAGAGTCGGTCGGGACCATGAGAAACTGTCTGTCCAAGGGAGGTGACCGTGTATCCGCGAAGGGGAATTTCACTGTAACAGCAATAAGATAACACAAGAAAATAACACGTATTGCTTGAGTAAGAAAGAGATAAACATAATAGCAAATATTGGAGTAGGCCTGACGCACATTTAATTATGACAGATGTCAACCACACATGCCTACTAAAATAATTTTTTTTTGTATGGTCATCTCTTACTCAAGCATTCTATTTTGTTGTTCATGTTATCTCATTGCTGTTATATATCGGGTGTTCATAAACAGTCGTCATCCCAGTTGCTTTGAAAAACAAAATGTTATATCTTTGATTAATTCGTGCAACACAATGAAACGTCATTGAGTACTGTCATAGCGCATTTATTCTCAATTTTAATAGACATACGTTTCTGAAGTCGAAACCTACTGGGATGACGACTGTTTATGAACACCCGTTATAATTATGGCCCAATCCGTATTACAGCATAATTATGATTTAGAGTAATGAAATAGTATATTGTATGTTAAGAGCTGAAAGTGCATTCTTGCCGCTTGCACGTGAATATTGCTGGTTGAGGCAAAGCCGAAACCAGCAATCATGCAAAAGTGGCAAGTGCACTTTTAGCTCGAAACATACATACTATTTTTTCGACGACTGAGCATATTATTAATGGAAAATATCATATTTCATTTTATTGCAAATATTAATTGACAATCAAGTTAACATTACTCGTGCAGTCTATTAGACATGTGACGCGATTATTTCGACAAATGACGGGCATTGTCAAGGAAACATTCGGACGTAGCTACCTATTTTGTTCACATGGAAACCCAAAAGGCTCGGTGAGCAGCAAAGTGATGAAAACGCACACTCAGCGGTAAATGTCAATTTTCTGTTGTATTGTATTGTATTGTATTGTATTTTTATTCATCATAATATACACCGTGGTGCTTAGATATGTCACAATTCCAGTTTAAATATAAAAATAAAAAAATACAATGCATTTACAGAAATAGTCAACTACAGATAAATACAGTAACAACAAAAATACTAAAGTCAATAAAACAAGACAGTCTTAATTTTCAACAAATCTGAAATCGGAAAGTTCATAGTCGACATTGGCCAGAAGATGTTTTTTAAGCTTAACTTTGAAGAGTTTTGTTGGGGCATTTTTGAGAGTACTAGGAAGCGAATTAAATAATCCTATTCCGAAATTATTTCGTTTAGTGGACGTTAGTCTCTGCTGCGGAACCTGTATATCGCCTCGACTGCGGGTGTCGTAACCATGGGCATCGCCGTTTTTTGTATAATCGCCATAATGTTCTTTTATGTATAATAGATTACAATATAGTATTGCTGACGGTAGCGTTAATATGTTATATTTTTTAAACAATGGTTTACAACTGTCTAACTGACTCGCTCCCGCCAACACTCTCAAGGCTCTTTTTTGTACAATGAAATTTTTTTTAATATGTGTAGAGGTACCCCAGTTTATTAGACCGTACGTCATTACACTATGAAATAATGCGTGGTATGCAGTAATGGCAGCATCTAAGTTTACTCGATTTTTTATTTGTCTAATTACATAAATTGTTCTTGATAACTTAATTGAAAGATTGTCAACATGTGCTTGCCAAGTTAGTTTGTTATCCAAGGTAAGGCCTAAAAATTTGACGGTTTCACAGATATTTTGTTTGTTTGAAAATAGTAAAGTGGTAGTTTTATTTTGGTTTAAACAAAGCTTATTTGCCTGGAACCAATCTGAGGCTTGGTTGATAATGTTGGTTTGTAACTGATTGACTAGAGTTACATCTTCTACGTGGTTTGCAAAGGTCGTATCGTCTGCAAATAAAGTCGTGAAAACTGGGATGGCATTAGGCAAATCGTTAACATAGATTAAAAATAATAACGGTCCCAATACACTTCCTTGTGGGACACCATGTTGAATTGAAGACATCTGGCTATACTGACCTTTGAAAAATACACATTGAGATCTGTCAGATAAGTAGGATGACATTAGTTTTAGAGTTACTCCCCTGCAACCGTAATACTCCAGTTTATCTAGTAAAATGCTTTTTGAGACACAGTCGAACGCCTTGCTTAAATCAAGAAATAGTGCAAAGGAAGATTTTTTGTTTTCCAATGATTCTGTTATATAATTAATGAGATTCAGCACGGCTCCCAACGTGTCCCTTCCTTTTCTGAACCCAAACTGTTTGTCCGTAAAAATATGGTTGGTTTCAAAGAAATTTAGAATTCGAACTGCAATAATTTTTTCTATAATTTTGGCCAAAATGGGGAGAAGCGCAATGGGTTGTCAAATGACAGTGAGAAAAATCTACTTTCGATGTGAGTCGTCGAAAAATATGTTTCTTACGGTTCTGATCCTGGCAGTTGAAAAAATTGTATATACGCGGCAGGGCAGAACACCATTTTTCCCTCTGTTTATTTGTAGTGCTCGGCATCGCCCTTGAGCTGCAAACTCACATCTTGGTAAAAATTATGCTTTTCTTTTTCTTATAATGTATTATTTTTTCACATTGCCATTGGTGACATTAAAAAAGTGACTTTTTGGTACTTTTCATAACTGCTCAAAATCATATTGATTTCACCTAAAAATGAACTAAATGAATTAATAACAGATTCATCCATTTTCAAGTAAGCTCTATTCTATAATGTACAATGGTTAATTTGTACAGGGTCCGGCAACGAAGCGGGGGTGGAAGATATTTCTAAAACTATGAGAGTTGCATAAATATTGAGTATATAAAAGTTGTAGGTACTAAGGTGGTGCACATTACTAAAATAGTTTTGATTATACAGAGTGTCTCAAAAAAGTGTGGCGGATCAAACTTATTTTTTTTTAAATAGAATGCCGTATATTTAGGTAGCTTAAAAGTTTTGTATTGAAATACTCTTCATTTTCATATCAAGTTGTATGGGTCTAACGTCAGCTGTTTTGGAGATATTAACGATTTTATGCAAAAAAATGCTGAACTTCAGGCGACTGCTGTAAGCGACAGAAAACAATTGAATGAAGGAAAACGTTACCAAAAAATTAGGATTTTTGTAAACTATCTTTCAAGTGTAAAATGGTGGATCTGGGTATTAATGTTATACAAATTTAATTTCGATTTTTTTTCAAATGGAACGCCCTGTATATTTTTGTATTTCTGAAGAGCTCTTTTAATGAACTTTCTTTTGATATGTTACTTCATACCTCTTAAGTTCTAACTGTTTTTCAGATATGCGAGTTTAAACATAAAAAACAATTAAAACCCCTTAAGATGCTTTATTTCAAGGGATAAAAAACAAACGCCTTTAAAATAATTAATTTATTCCTGCATTTATCGTTTTTTCGTGTTTATAATTTCCTGCATCAACACTGACTGAATTTATATTTTTTAAACCTGATTTTGTGCTTTTATTTTTAGAGAGATCATGCGTTTAAATCACTATTTTAAGGGCGTTTGTTTTTTATCCCTTGAAATAAAGCATCTTAAGGCGTTTAAATTGTTTTTATGTTCAAACACACATATCTGAAAAACAGTTGAACTTAGAAGTATGAAGTAACATATCAAAAGAAAGCTCATAAAAAAATATACAGGGCGTTCCATTTGAAAAAAAATCGAAATGATTAAATTTGCAAATATTGAGCACCCTATATAAAATTAATACCCAGATCCACCATTTTACACTTGAAAGATAGTTGACAAAAATCATAATTGTTTGGTAACGTTTTCCTTCATTCAATTGTTTTCTGTCGCTTACAGCAGTCGCCTGAAGTTCAGCATTTTTTTGCATAAAATCGTTAATATCTCCAAAACAGTTGACGTTAGACCCATACAACTTTATATGAAAATGATGAGTATTTCAATACAAAACTTTTAAGCTACCCAAATATAGGGCATTCTATTTAAAGAAAGTAAGTTTGATTCGCCATACTTTTTTGCGACACCCTGTATAATCAAAAATATTTTAGTAATGTGCACCACTTTCGTACCTACAACTTTTATATACACAATATTCATGTAACTCTAATAGTTTTAGAAATATCTTCCACCCCTGCTTCGTTGCCGAACTCTGTACAAATTAACCATTATACATTATAGAATAAAGCTTACTTGAAAATGGATCAATCTGTTATTAATTCATTTAGTTCATTTTTACGGTACAGTAAAAATTGCGCTTCCATACTTTGACCAAAATTATTGAAAAGATATTTTTGTCAACTACACGGAAAAATTGCATGTTCAACACATTGGAAAAGTGATTCGTCCATGCTCACGTAAAACTTTTACATTCGCTGTAAAACTCTCCCTTTTCTTAACTTGTAGAACAATCTAAAGTACGTTTTTTTTTCTATAATAACTGTCAAAGTGTTACAATGTTGGTAGATATGTGATTAAAACGCTAGGAAATTTTTATACCTCGTGTTGGTAGCACTTTTTTAAAATTATGGTTATGTGTCAATTTTGAATGTCAAAGTTTCTTAATTTGAACTCTTGACAAATTTCTTTAATTTTGCAAACGTTCATTATGTTTATTTTCAAATATTGTAAGTTTAATAATTAATAAACTAGCAGTCCAGTGAGACAAATGTCTCATTTAATAAAACAAAAAACACCGTCCCGGACGGACGGAAATCACGTGATTTCTCGAAAACCGGAAGTGCCACGTGACTGAAATTCGGTTCCTGACCTGACATGACCATTCCAAACATATAACTTTCATAACTTTTTTCTCTATCTCTTACGGTTTGGCTGCTGAAACAGCGTCCCAGACAGACGGAAATCACGTGATTTCTCGAAAACCGGAAGTGTCACGTGACTGAAATTCGGTTCCTGACCTGACATGACCATTCCAAACATATAACTTTCATAACTTTTTTCTCTATCTCTTACGATTTGGCTGCTGAAACAGCGTCCCAGACAGACACGTCTTTTAGATAGAGGATTTGCAATATTTTACTATGCTGTTCGTTTTACCCACTATTATGACATATCTATCAAAATGACAATAATTTTTTTAATGGAAGAAAAGAACTGAAAATCTATATACCAACATTATTAAAGCTAGGGACCCTGCAGGAATGCAACTTTTCCCCTAGAGTTGACCTTGAAAATTATTATAGAAAAAAAATGTACTTTACTATTAATTCACTAGCGATTTAAGAACAACTCGCTAGCATATAAACATTATAAACAGTTACTTATGGTTGCTATTATAGAGATAATAATAATAATTTCAGTTTAAAATGACAAAGAAATAATAATTAATCGAGTTATTTAACAATAACAGTAACGGCGTAACTGGAGACTTGAGTTACCGCATTTATATTTTTATGACGCTCAACGGCTTAAACCCGAAAAGAAACACAGATTGCAAGCAGCTGAAAATTATTTCGGTGGCACAAATAATTCTCACTTATAATCTCATAAGAGTATTAATTATTTCCTGATTTTTTTTTGACTGCGTTCCAACAACATCGTATTAATTAGGACGCCTTCCAGAGGCGAGCATTTCCTTTCCAGAAACTTTCCATTTGAAAATATATTTTTTGGAACTTTTCCTTACTGCCAATCTCTAGCGTGCTTTTAAAACTTTCTTTAGTGCAACAAAAGTTATTACATTTGTCGTACATTTTAAATGCGGCATATGCCGCGGGTTTCAGCTAGTAGTAGTATAATGCACAAAGTTGTTCCGATTACATTTGCAAATTGTGTAATTTTAATGCGAAAAAATCTGGTGTGATACACTCACACAACTTCCTTTTACAGTGTTCTTATAATTAGTCAAAAATTTCATTTTTAATTTTTAACCATGACCTATTTCACATCAATACACATTAAAAATGTAGTAAAAATGTAAAGTTAAACAAAAATCGTTAGAGCCGTTTTTGAAAAAATCGAAAAAAACTGAAAAATCACTAGAGTAAACACCTACTTCCGGTTATGCGATTTTCTTCAAAAGCTTGCTGTCTCATCTGCATAGTACACAAAACTTATACAGGGTGACACAGCGGACATGTAACAGACTATAACTTTTTTATTTATTAGAATTACATTCTGAAATTTGGGTGATGCATTTATCATAAGGGCAGCCTTTTGATTACCAAATAAAACTAATTTTTCCACTTCCGGTTTAACCGGAAGTAACTCTGAATTTTTAATTTTAAATGGCACCCTGTATATATTTTTAGCCTACCTGAACCGCTATAAAATTCTCTTTTCAACCGTGTGTCACAACTTGACATTTGATTTCAAAATGGCTGCCAAAATAATTTTTTCTCCCAAACTCCTAGTTGGCCATGACATGACACTTGCAAATTATCAGCATGTAAAGGACGTTGGGATGTAAAAATTAAGGTATGAAAATATTTGTTATTTTGATACTTTTTATCTAATTAATAAGAGTTACGAATAAAAGTTCATTTTTCAAATTTTAGAATTGTATTTGCTTAACGCTTAATTTCTCAAAATCCAAAATAGGAAACTCCAATTTTTATTTAATGTAACAGTACAACAAATATTTTCTGTTTCGTATAATTTATCAGAATTGGTATGAATAACTTTTTGTATTATTAAAAACGACATCTACATTGTTTCCAAAATACGTATATTATTAGTATCAATAACAAGCCAAGTAGGCTGTGTAACATCCTAGCATATTATTGATGTTAAAAACGTTATACAATTCTAGAGGGCTATGGATAAAATATGGCTGCAAAAGTTATATCATTTGTTTTGTTTTCTCTCGTTTAGCGTTATTCTGTCAATTTATTTAAAGTATTTTGGCTTTTAACACGTAGACCGCCGCGCGGCATTAACTTGTGCCGCGCTATCTTTTGCTTTAGGTTGCATGGCACACCATCTGTGCCGCGGCCTTGCAATATTATTCTCGTCGTGTGGCACTGCATTCGTGCCGCAGAATCAATGTATTTATATGAACATATAAAATAGGTGGCCTGACGGACCAGATGGAGTCACTTCCCAGGGATTTCTACGTTTTGGTCTCTTTTTACGCTAACTTGTTGCTCGCTGTCCTTTAATAATTTATTGTCTATGTAATTTAAGTTTTAAAGTGTTTAAAAATCAAAATTATTAAATTATAGGTTGCGTTATTGCTAAGTTTGAAGCTACAAAACGGCACGCTTCAGGCCGCGCGGCACACATACTGTGCCGCAACATTTTTTTTTAAACAAACGTTTTAAAATAGTTCGTATGGCTTATTACATTAAAATATCATCATTTATTGATATATAAATGTAATTTAAAAAAAAATGACGTAATGGCCTGAGGGACCAAAATTTTTTATATTACCTAAGTGGCGGTCTACGTGTTAAAGGAACATTCTCGATATTATTTATTGTTTTAAATTATGTTTTCTAGAGATGAAAAAGTTGAGATGCTCTTAATTTACGGTGAGGTGAGAAAAAATTGTAGAGCGGCTGCTCGACTGTATGCGGAAAGATTTCCGGAAAAAAACCATCCCGCAAATAAGTTAATATAGTTTTCTATTCTGAATTTTGAGATATTAAGCGTGAAATAAATGCATTTCTAAAGTTTGAAAAATGGTCTTTTATTCCCAACTCTTATTAATTAGATAAAAAGTATAAAAATCACAAATATTTTTACACCTTAATTATTACATCGCAACGTCCTTTTGCAAGTGTCATATCATGGCCAACTAAGGGTTTGGGAGAAAAATTTATTTTGGCAGCCATTTTGAAATTAAATGTCAAGTTGTGACACACGGTTGGAAAGAGAATTTTGTAGCGGTTCAGGTAGGATAAAAATATATACAGAATGCTATTTAAAATTTAAAATACAGGGTTACTTCCGGTTAAACCGGAAGTGAAAAAATTAGTTTTATTTAGTCATAAAAAGGCTGCCCTTATGATAAATGCATCACCCAAATTTCAGAATGTAATTCTAATAAATAAAAAAGTTATGGTCTGTTACATGTCCGCTGTGTCACCCTGTATATGAAGTTTCAATGCCATACCTCTTTTCGTTTTTGAGATATTCTGTTCACAGACAGACAGACAGACAGACACACAGACAGACAGACAGACCAATGAAAAAAAAATATGTTTTTTGGGATCAGGGGACTCTAAAACGTGAAGATCTGTTGAAAACTCAATTTCGAATTTTTGGGGTAAATCCAATACTTCCTTTATTGTAAAAGGAAGTAAAAATTTGCTTCAAAACGAAATACGAGTAACATACTTTTGAATTCTGTAAGTTTAATTCTGTTTAATTTGTGTTATTCATCAAAATTAATGCGTATTTTTGTAATGGATACTAATTTCTAATTGTGATACAAAAATATTCAATCTTCCTTAAAAATCCACGGAAATATTAAAAGTACGAAACGCTAAAGAAACAAATGCGTCAATTTTCAACTAAACGGATAATTAGCATTCAGAATCTGCATTAGCGAATTCAGCATAAATAGTATACGCATACTACAATTCTAACTAAAACGAAAATGTATTAATTTATAACTGTGACTATATTAAAGTTAAACAGATTGCTCGTTTCTCAAGTAAAAGCATGAAGATCTAATTATCTTAAAAAATTCATTGTGGATTATATTGGAGCAACGTTGAGTAATTTAATGCTGGAAGAAAATATACATAGCCCACTTAGTTATTTAGATATGTGCTGTTTATTTGTTTTTTAAATACTATAAAAAATCTCCGAACACAACTTTTTTGCTGAAGTGTAACGAACATATAGGTAATCATTCTATCTTTTGAATTATTTGAAACAATCACGTTTCTTTCCTTTGTAAACCCTATATTGTATTTTTATGTTCGACTGTTTCTTTATCGGCCTCGCCTGCACGCTCGCTCTACCATAAAATAGACTCGTCCAATAAAGTCCTATATTATGTACTTGATAAATAAACAGCTGTTATGGCATTGGATAGTTCTTATTTTTCTGATTTCAGCAATATAGAATATGTCTAGGTTCATTTTCATTTATTAGTAATAATTTTAAATTATTTCATTCTTCTAAGTAGGCTTGCTGTGGTGCTTTTACTACAATTTAATATTTATTTCATACTAACAAAGCATGTTGTTGATTAGATTTAGACAAAACTAGTTTTCTTAGTTATAAATCTATCGTTCATAATTAGAATCTATCAAACCTCGTATCATTATCATGAGAATGGGACAAATAGTTCCATCCAATGAAGGTATGGGTTTGATTTACAAAATGTACATAAAGAAATTCCTTAATTATTTCAATGCTTTCAATTAATACTGACAACAATTTTGATATTTGAATCTAGATCATAGTAACACTTCTTGTGTCTTAAGAGTTGACCAGATTCTCATATGGAAAGCGTTGTTTTGAACACACTCTATATTCGTAAATTTATATGACAGGAATTATGCACTGGGAAAATCTAATTTTGGCCCGGCTACTATATCTAATTGTTTAAAAACTACAGCTGCTAATTTAAATAATTGTTCCTTTGTGCACCGATAACTTCCTTAGTAGTTTCAAGGTTCACTTTCTGTGTAGGAGGAATGCAAATTGTAGTAGGCGTCGCAAGGATATTAATAGGAGCGAATTAGTACCACAAAATGTAAATTTTCAGGCTTTATAATAAGTTTCAATTTTTTTTTCGTTAAAGGTAAATCTGTTTCAATGTCATTTCCTTTCCGACTTTCTAGTACATCAACCAAAAAATTATATTCTACAGCACGTGAAATAGGATTAAGTAAGTAAAGCTGACTCGTACTTATCTGCCTAAGACGCCCAAGAAATATGGCGCTAAGTAAGTGACAAAGCGCAAAAAATCCACACCCAGCAAAAGTAATGCGCGGGCTTTCCTCAAAGAATTCTCAAGTGGTGTCCAATAAAAACCAGGATTGCTGGTCGTTTCCCCCTTTCTAAACCGACAACTCGTGCCTATGTTTAGCACTGATAAAAAATTAAAGGACCTTAAGAGAGCTCGCCAGTCCTGGGAAAATAATTTATCGGGACCCGCGCGGTCCCTTAACAGCCGAAATGACCATCGGCCCTGAGTGTTTTCGCGTTGTTAGGCTGTTTTGATTTATTCCTTCATTTCGTCTAGTCATTATCTGCAGGCAGGAGCTGAATTTCTTCCGAGTACGTAAATAAACTTAATTTCAGCGCCTGCATCACGCCCCGACAATTATTTCGAGCGAGCGACACCAAGTTTTGCAACTTCCAAATGCGGAGTTACCAAAATGGTAACGGGCTGAGGCCGGAATTGCAAAATGCCTAATGGAAATCGGCAACTCGTGTCAGCTGCTAACTTATGTAACTGCTTCCCTATAATGGAAGCTGTTGTACTACTAATTCTCCGATAATTAAATTTATCGGTACCACTTTGTTTCGAGTTGACGCTTTACGGTTTAACTTCATTCTTTATTCAGCGAGGCTTGTGCAAACAGTCTCTGAGCTGCAGTTTGTTTGAAGTTGCAGTAAACGAGGCTCTGGTTTGAGGATGCTTAGTTTATCAAACATTTCACGTTCCATTACTTGTGATTACTTATAAAATAGCACACATTTATTTCCTATTACTGTATATACTTAAAACACATGTTCTCTCTGTGCCGAGTTCGATTCCGCCTTTGCTGCACTAATTTTAATCATTATTTTTTTTTCATCAAAGCTATTAATTAGTACGTACATTTGCTATCAAATGTCGTTTCTTTCATTTCATTTGCCAATTTGTTGTAGTTAATTTTTATATTTTTTAATACTCTTTGATTTCATAGTTTCATACCCGATGCTGCACTTTATATCTAATTTTAGTCTAAATTTGTGGAAACTTGAAAACTGATATATTTGCAAATCAAAATACTTATCATATGAGAAGCACCAGTGGCTCACAAACGACACTTAGGATACTTAGGCATATGTGGCCTTTTTACTCTTTGTGCGCCTATATAGACTAACGTTTCGCAAGACATTGCAGCTTGCATCATCAGAGTCAAAATTGCTCTCAGCAAATATGGCTAAGTATACTTGTTCGCAAAGTACTCTAATAACTCGGACCAAATCATGAGTAGCTTGTAAGAGTTCACGAGCCACCAACGAACATAACCGTTACACAAACTCTTGCTTGAGTTCACAACGTGTTAGGCACATTAAGCCAAAAAATGCTGGGTGTTTATCTACAAAGACGACGCGGTCTAAGCCGAAATTTAATTCTAATATTGACAATTCGAGTAACCTCAAGCATTATATGTTATAGACTAATTAAGAAATAAATTTGAGTACCGTTCAGAATTTTATTACCGCACTCAGTGCTGTAATGAATATTACCGCAATCAGTGCAGTTATAGACGATATTACAGCGCCCAGACCGGTAATACATATTCCCGCACTATTTTTTACAAAACAAAGAATACATTCAAGCAGTATTTATTGATAAAGATAAAATATTGAACAACATATACGTTTGCTCATGGCATTAGTTTCGTTAAAATGCTCATAATCAAACTTGTATCGTTAAAATATCTATTAACGCTAATTGTAATAATGCAAAAATTGAAAAGTTCAGAAGTACCTCTGTAAAATTAATAAGAGGTGGTAAGACAGTAAATTACTAATTTTTATTAATTGCGAAGTTATATGCTATTTAAATATATTCACACATTCCCTGTACACCACTCTGGTAACAAGATGACAAACGAAACTTAATTTTAAGTTTTACTTATACATATTAAATTTAAGTATCAATTTACATTGCCTCAACAACACCTTTCCTTATTTCTAAGGTAACTACATTTAAGGCTGTAGGAGTCACAGAAAATTATTCGGCTAGAGATCGATTTATATATCTACCTTCTATAGATAAACAGCGTATCAATGGTGGACTGTAGTCAGTTTTGACATTATTAACAGAATTATGACAAAAAAATAATTTATCTCTTCAACTAAAAAAAATAGGTTAATTTGTGATTTTGTCGTTATTTGTTACTATTTTGAAAATCTTTTTAAATACACATAAACTTTATAATGGGGTGCAGGACATAAAGCAATAGAATTATTATTTTGTCGTTAACGTGTAATTAATTTTTTTAAATGGGACTAGCAACTTTTATTCTTAATAATAGATATTCCCATTTTAAAAAATTAATTACATGTTAACGAAAAAATAAAAAAATAATTCTATTGCTTTATGTCCTGCACCCCATTATAAAGTTTATGTGTATTTAAAAAGATTTTCAAAATAGTAACAAATAACGACAAAATCACAAATTAACCTATTTTTTTTAGTTGAAGAGATAAATTATTTTTTTGTCATAAATCTGTTAATAATGTCAAAACTGACGACTGTCCACCATCGATACGCTGTTCATCTATAAAAGGTAGATATATAAATCGATCTTTAGCCGAATAATTTCTGTGACTCCTACAGCCTTAACCCGAAGACACCACGCTAGATGGCGTAGGTAGCTGCAACTAACTTCAGAGAGTTCTGGATATAGACAGTTCTGCGTGTTTATATTATTAACTGGACTTAACCCCTGTGAAATAAAAATATCTATATTTGAACTATATTAAATTAAATTTTTAATTTAGTCAAGATTCGGGGGGGGGGGGTGATGACGCCTTGCTTTTAAGTTTCTTATTTGCGCTTCAGTTCTAACACACTATCTGTTAAATTATACATTATATCTTAATTAATAAATAGTTCTGAAACTGAGAATTTATTTATCGAAAAGATTCGATGTTAAATAACTCCTTTTCTAAGTTTCAACATTTTTTTATCAAAAATCCTAGTTTACCATTAACATAGCGACATCATTCAACCAGATTTTTGTTTTACATTAGATCCTAATGTTTGCGTTAACTATTCTGTTTCACTTTGCGATCTGTAAGTATAAATACGAAAATTTGGAAATTAAATATTCAGGTCGCATACTACCAAATTTACAATAATAATAATTTTAACCTAAAAATCTGGTGTGATACACTCACACAACTTCCTTTTACAGTGATCTTATAATTAGCCAAAAATTTGATTTTTAATTTCTAAGCATTTGTCAAAAATTTTCAAAAATTGCAAATGCTACAAAAACGGTACAAAATAGAGAGTTAGTTGAAGAGACAATTTTCTTCTAGAATATTAAGCCGAATTCAAAAATGTAATAATATACCGGGTGTTGTATTTAAAATAGGAGTTAATAAAAAAAATAGAAAATAAACCAAAGAAACCCATTTTAGAAATATTCAACTGGAAAATCACCCATCTCACATCAATACACATTAAAAATGTAAGAAAAATATAAAGTTTGAAAAAAATCGTTACAGCGGTTTTTGAAAAAATCGAAAAAAATTGAAAAATCACAAGAGTAAACACCTACTTCCGGTTATGCGATTTTCTTACGCGCCACACATTTTTATTTTCTGGTATAATTACGTTTAAATGTAGTATTTGTTCCTTATGACAAGATCTAGGCATGCAGAGTACCAGGTAAACCCCGACTGCTATGGTCATATGGTCAAGACGAAATACCTTCATCGCTATCACAAAAATGCACTCACTTTTAAAATGCAAATTTATGGAGAATTTGGAATTGTTTAAAACTTTATATTTCCTTTTAATACTGCTTTTACACTATTCAAATTCTTTTCCAAAATAGCTCATGATGTATTATTAGTTATACTCTAAATTACATTTACCAAGCCGAAATAGATATACGAGCAAAACCTAATCAAATTTGTTCTACATAATCTATTAATTCTGTTTATATTACATCCATTCTTTACAAAAGAACAAAATAAAATAGAATCTTATATATACAAAGTGATTTTTGAGTTGATTCTTTCTTTTTACCACGATATAAAGCTTAAAAAATAAGCATTTTTTTAAGAAACTAAAATTACTTAACAAAAATTAAACTAAATTTAATCTAACTTAAATGATATGTTCAAAATTATCAGCATTCGCTTCTACACACACGTTCCGCGTATAAAAGCGATGCGGCAGCGGCATTTTGACGTCACTCCCAGTAAATAATAAGCATATTCACTAAGTCATTATTTTCATAAACATGAACCATTATTGTAGCAATAACATTAATAAAATTAACAATGGAAAACTAGTTGACAGGTCATTGCTTGACAACAGAGATAAACAAAAATAAAACTGTCGCCTTTGCACCCAAGTTTAGTTTTTATTTGAAACTTTAACACCCTGTACCTCCATTAGTTTTCATATTTCGCAAAAGTAATAAATGAAAAAAAATGCAAATTTTTTAAGCTTTATATCCTGGTAAAAGGAAAGAATGAACTTAAAAATCACCCTGCATAAAGAAAAGTCCTGACTCACTCACTGACTTATCAGCGCCCAGCCCAAACCCTTGGACCTAGAAAGCTGATACAAGGAATAAGGAAGGATATTTCGAAATTCAACCCCTAAACGGGTAAAATGGAGGTTTCAATTTTGTAGGCATTTCGACTTGAAACTTCATAGGAGTACTCTTAAAAACAAATCCGCAAACACGTATTTCGTGACTTTCCGAAAATCAATCCCTTAGGGGGCGAAAAGGGGGAAATAAGCCTAAAACTCGATATGGGTGTCGTTGTTGAGGTTTTTTGGGTCGTTGATTGCGAAAATGGCATTTATTTTTAAGTTCAAGACGGTGGACATGACAAAATTAAAACCCTATAGTGGTGAAATGGGGTTTCAGAGACAAATTATTTTTGGGAAGAACAACGTTTGCCGGGTCAGCTAGTCTTCTATAAATTAAGTAAACTCAGTTAATTCAAAATTTCTAAAAAAATTTTTTAAACACTGCTGGAGCCCGTGAAAATCACTGGTTATTTGGTGAAGAGCGTATCTTCGGCCAACTTTGTCGTGTTAGTTTCTCTCCAGGGCTATTGAAAATGACAGCTTAGCTGTCCAATACGTATTTAGCGGTTGTTAAATATTTGTGTGGTTAGAGGTTTTTAACGAATTGTGTCAAAATATTTTAACTACTTATATTCGAGTGTACGTATATATTTATGCCGTATTACTGCAAAATAAAGTCTTATCATTGATTCTCTTACAGATTACCCTTTTGTTATGTTTGCTTGATAAAAGTACCCTAGACTACAAGCCCCATATAAGTGATATAAAAATACAATACAACTAATGAACATCGTAGTAAACATCTAGTGGAGTGTAAGTTCTATTTATAGTTAGGTTAACTAAGAAATTAAAGCTGCAATATTTTTACTAGGTTCCGTAATTGCTCGTTTTAATATAACAAGTGAAATACAGAATGTTGCAATATAAATAAAGCTGTTATACTTAGGTTTAGACAAAAATAAATTCGGTCTCTTTTTGCTTTATCTCAATTTTTTTAAAGAAAAGTAATATTTTACATAAATTAATTTTTTCTTTGATATTTTCAAAATGTTTAGTTCCAAAGCATGTACTTAGAAGAGCAGTTCCGTATAAAACCCTTTATACGGGGTCGCATCTGAATTCGTTAATCGTGTTTGCGAATTTTAAAATTTCGACTTAAAATTCGGTTAAAAATGAAAAATTAGAATAATAACGTCTTCCTATCTTGTAAACAACATGGACAAAATGGCAGAGAACCTTCGTTGTGTGTGTTTAGTGTTTATCTGAACTCCATAAACGGAGTCGATGAGTTCGTCTGGCAAGGCTAAGCCTAGCATTTTCAACTGGTTTATACTGCACTATAACTTATTACTTATATAACCGACTGTAACTTTATATACAAGTTATTAATCAATTATTATGAAACGCTGGAATTTATACAAATCATTATGATATACGTACTAAAATATTTATCTTGAAATTCCTACTTACTATAAAATTATTATAATCTTGATATGACAATAAAAGCTACTGAAATTTTAATGTAATCACAAGAAATAATCTCAAAATTGTTGAAATTATTACGGAATACTATGAAATTATAAAAAATCTCTTAAAAATATCAACAACAATCCAACTAATACACATCAAAGTAAACATCTACCTTAGTATACAGCTTTAAGTTCTATTTATAGAAAACTAGAATAAATTAAACCTGCAATATTTCGTTGTTATTTAGTAGGCGCGGCACTTTTTAAATCATCATGTATTTTTTTTCTTTTTAATGTAGCAAATCAAAGACAAAAAATCAATATAAAGGTTGTTAACGTTTATAGGCAAATAATGTCTCATTCAATATTCTAGGTTTTTATAATTCTTATAATGCTTTCCTCAGCTACGTGATGGAACGCCGATGATAAAATACCATTCTGCTTTTGGACAAACAGGATTTGTATTGCTTCGATCAAATTAGAAAATGCAAAATGTATAGTTAGATAACTAAACAGAAGTCTATTCTAGTTAAACTAATAGCGTGATCGTTTAGATTTGAAAAATTATTAGAACTTCTTAATATAATTCTTAGAAGCGATGATTTCGGACGCGTTTTAATTAATCTTAGAAGCGATTGGCGTTGTTTAACAGTAACATGTTAACTACAAGAAAGGGGAAAACCACTAAGCGATAATATCTATGCTATTATTATATACAGGGAGACCAAAAATAAACTTGATCGCGGGAACCACTGAAAACAAACAAGCTTGTCTAATCTGTAGCATGTTTTTTGTTGACATAGAACTGTAAATTTTTTTGAAATTTAAAATTCACTTTCGACATCTTGTTTAACTTACCCCATTGTTATTTTAATGTAAATAACAAATGTTGCTTTCATTTAGTTGTTAATGTTGGCTTTAAAAAATTTAATGAAAAAACAAAGTAATAGTCATTCTAGAAATGTCATCAATTTGTTAATCATACAGTTTTGCTTAAAAATACCAGAAGTTAATATTGTTGATAAAGCAAGCATAACTGCTAATGCAGAATTATCCCACTTAGTTCAAATGTACTTATTGAGTATAGCGTAGACAAACTTTTCCATGGGCTCCCGTGATCAAATTGATTTTTGATCTCCCTCTATAGCTGTATGAAATTATCATACAACCAGGGGCGGCGAGTAGACGGGTGCACGGGGGCGACCGCACCCGATCACAAATTGTTACGGGTGCAACGCACCCGATGAATTGTAACAGTAAAATAATAGCTTTCAAAACTATTTATTTGGAATGGAAGCAGCATGTGCTAACCAGCATCAGCCAGGGGGTGTAATGACCGGACTACCTGTCTTGGTTGGGACCGGAAGTACAATTTAAGGCTTATCGCCTAGGTACCGGCTAGGGTAACTACTACCTAAATATTTGCAAGAATTCAATGTTGCTTATTTCATGACGGATATTTGCAATTAGCTGAAGTAAACGCCTCAGTTGCCAAGTAGCATTTGCATTGTTCGCTCTACGTAGTCGTCTGCCTATACAATGGAGAAGTTTTGGATAAAGCAGGAAAAATCGACTAGTGCCGGAGATGGAAGGCCGTTCAAACCTCGATAAAATAAATGGTATGTTATACATTGTAATTTATATTGCCATTTTCGATATGTCAATCTAAAATATTGTATTCTAGTTATTTATTTATTTAGAATAATTTAATGTAATTTTAATCACAAACTACATAACTTTATGCTGGGATTAACTAAACTTAATTTTACCAATATTGTATTTTAGAAATTATTATTAGTTACCTATTTCATTAATTACAAGAATTTTTGCATAAGTGATCTTATCAGTTTAGGTGGATAGATTACAATCTTCAGGCGGATATAGTATTTTGTAGGACATGCTTAGAGGCAGCAAAAACAGAAAAACTTAATTCGAGGCCGCTACTGGGTCCAACAAAAATGCCTATAAAAGTTTTTGTGTTAATGGTTTTTCTTCGTGGAATAAAGCAATAGAGCGGTTTAAAGATCATGAACGTTCAAATTTTCATTTCCAAGCAGTTGGTATTGTGGCGTGTAGTGAACGTGGTGTTAATGTCTTGGCTAGTCTTAATACCGAAAAAGAAAGTCAAATGAAACAAGCTAGAGTTGCTTTGCTCACGTTTAGTACTAGTTTAAAATGTTTAGCAACGGAGGGTCTTGCCATTAGAGGCCACTCCGATGAAAATTCGAATTATTTCAGGCTTTTAAAGACAAGATCTGAAGATGTACCGGAGTTGCGCTTAAGGTTACAAAGAAATCAATACAAGTGGATTTATATACTCTTTATTTATTTCTTTAAAAACCTGAAGTTTCCGAAATGTGTAGTATAAGGCACCCGATTGAAACTGTAAACCTCGCCGCCCCTGCATACAACACTATGAAATCAATTATAAATTATTGAAACGATTTGCTATATAATTATGGAATTTATTAATACTATAATTATGTATGTAGAAATTCTTAGGAAATTTTTAGGAAATGCCAATTTATTAAAACTATTACGAAAAAATACAAATATATCTTGATAATACTACCTACTATAAAATTTGTGAGAAGTACTATGCAATAATCTTGAAATCCTCAATTTGTGGTACAAGTAATACGCGACACTGTTTGTTATTACGCGAAGATACCACCCAATTTGCGTGTATGCATAACATAGAGTAAATAATGACAAGAAGCTCAGCCACAGCAATCTTGGCCATGTACCCCATAAACGGCCGTTTCATAGAGGGCAGTAGTTCTGGCCACCTACCTGACGGTCGACAAATTAAACCAGCTGGTAACCAGGCACATTTTACAGATTTGTAACTCTTGTTAATTCAACAATGTTGTTGGATCAGCAAATCTAAATGCTTTATGCAAATTTTAGGAACTAATATGCGAGTGTATATGTTTCTACCTACCTCGTAGCAAATTTATAGCATGCGATACGGCCTTGTCATGATCTTATAATTTGACAACTTCGACAAAATTCTTTGGTGCACAATAACCTCACATGTAATAAATTCATTCATCCGTAATGCCTTCTACTTACGTTTAATTTATAGTGTTTTAATTTAAATATGATCAAAATTATTTTCATCTAGAATGGCAATGGAATGGTTCCTAATTTATGAATGCAACTACGTTTATCCTTAAATGTCAAACTTGACATTTGATTTTTATCTAACACACTTTGAAAATTGTACTACAGTCATATGTTTAAGAGGAAACGCCAAGCTTTCATATTTTTATTGAGTGCTACAAAAATTACAGTTTTAGAACCAAGATAATTTGCATAATTAATCCGCAACTTTCCGGATAAGGCAGTCTATTATTGGCTGTAGCTAATAACACGTAAAATACTTGTCAAGAAAGTGAATTACAAACTGACAATAAATACTGCGTACAATAAACACAAATCTAGATGAGTAACGGGCGGTAACGGGTTCTCTACATAAATTGACTAAACTCAATGCAATGCCGAATTATGTTTGAATTATAGCCACCAGCTTTAACATTTATACGATTTATTTAATCATTTAATCAATTTAAATAAATCAGTTGTGCAATTACGTTAAATAAATGGAATTGAAATAAGACATTTTTTCATCATTTTTGATAATTTCTTACTAACGCGCAATGCAGTAACACGCGTTTTAATGTTTATAGATAATATGTTTTCGTACTTGACTACCAGGAGCTATAAAACTGTATATTGTGTACAATAGCATATTTAAAACGTAGAGCGCTTTCTTTCGGCAGCTATTTTCAGACTTCTACCAGGCCGATTTCAACGATACTTTTATTACATAAAAGCTGTCATCGTGCAAATTTGCAGAAATGTATGATAACTTTAAGAGAAAAACAAAAATACTGAGGCGGGCAAGTTTTGAAATCGGCCTGCAACGCTCTGCTGAGTTTTGCAATGGACACTGTACCAGCGACGAGCTGGAAAGCAGTAAATGTGTATGTAATATAACATGTCATTCAAAAAATATTAATCAAAGTTACCTTAAAAAATACATGTATGTCGCGTCTTGTATATGGAACAATGTTGCATCTACTCTGTCAGAGTAAACTAATTTATAATTGTTGTTTTGGAAGTTTTAAGTTGGTAAAGTACATTTCTTGCATGCACCGTTTTGACGATCAGTGAAAACCATGACTTAAAATATAACAAATTAAAAGGCATGTCTGTACATTCAATTTATAAAATTCAAAACTGTTTGAATTAAAATACGGCCAGCCTCCTATGTGGTGGGCTAAAACTGTACTATGTTATGTTCAAATATTGCAAAAATACGCTAAGAAATATACAATTATCTTCAAATTGCTATCATATACTAACAGAAATGATTATAAAATGTATTTTAAAAAATCTATCACATATCCTGATATTATCGAAATTATGAAAAACATTGAAATAACACTCCTTATTGGTATTAATGTCAAGCTCCAGGTGTGAACCAAAATGTAATAGCATTCACCTTTGGTGCCCTACTTGAGTTGCCATCTAAACTACACTTTGTAGTATCAAATGAAATACACTCTTTTACTAATTATTAAAAAGAAATACCATCAGGTACAGTTTACTTTTGTACTTACCTTACTTCTTAATATGATAAGTAGGAATTGACGTAACTCCTAAATCAATTTGACATTTGAAATTACGTCATGTAAATATTATTTTTTAAGCCACGACTAGTCAGGTTCATAAACAATGGGACTCCTAATTCCCAGCTAAATGAGTAAATCTTCAACTAACAACTTCCTCTATTGAAACTAAAGACTGAATTCCTTTTAAAATGTAATTATTTGATTTTATAAGGGTACTTCATAAAGTTAAATTTGTATGTTTGGTTTGTTAGTAGCACATTGAAGTTTGATCTGACATTACAAAATAAAATACAGATTATCAAAAAGTGATTTAATTAAATATTAAATGTATCCAAACTTGATTAAAAATGATAATTCTAAATATAACCTAATTTTCAAATTTCAAAATATAATTGTCGAAAACGTTGAGTACTCAAATCACTATTGAATTTAGAAAAATAATTCTTCTAAAATTAAATTCTAAATATAATAATTACAATAGCTTAACAATTTGCCGCACCAAACTTGCTTTTATAATTTCTTATTATTTTGTAAGAAATGGTCACTAACCTTCTGAACGTTTATGTCTTGTAGTACCTGAATGCTCTACCTCGGCTCCTAACTGGATAAATTCTAGTCAACAAACACCTTCTGGTTGTTCCCGACCAAATCAAAGCTCGTTGTAGCTCCTTGAAAACTATTACTTGAATAGACAGTTCAACAGCATACCACAACACTAACTTTCACTGGTTTTACTGGCTTCGTAGTAATATACCACGTTAAATGGAATCAAATAATTTTGAATTATATATTTGAATAATATTTGCAACTTGAAATAAAATATTTGAACGTAGAGAATGCTTTATTACTACTACGTTTCAAATAAGCAATTATTATTTTTCACAATTAATGGGAATTTAAGCCTTAACGTGACTATTTCTCGTAGATTTTTAATTGAAGGTATTTTGTTACTCGCAAAATATAAACAACCTTCTGGTTGCCCTTACTACACCCCCAGTTAAACATACAACTGTTATATCACATGATATCGATTAGATATCTGGAAATAATTATTTAAATTAAATGTATCATACATACGGTATGCTGCATTATCTCAATTTTTTCCTTTCTTTAAAACAGCTAACAATTTAAGAAAGGTGTGGAAAAGTATGTAGTTTCCAAACTAAAATTGATGTAAATTCGAGCTTTCCTAACAACTAAAAGACAACTTAATATCAAACCAACCACGACTGCCAAACTACTATTTGATTACTTCTTTTTTTATTCTGTCAAAATTAAATCATTAATATTATTTCGTTAAACTTAAATATTGTATAAACTACATGAGTTAAGAATTTTAATTCGCTTGGAGAAATTGGCCCACTCTTACGGGCTCGGGGGCTAAACTTTCATCTCGTGTATACACATTCTCTTAACTCACTTGATGTAGGTATAACTATTATATTAGTTAGCAACACTAAAATAATGTACTTTTAATTTGCAACAGTATTAAGTACTGCATTATTCAATAAATGAAGAAAATGTTACAGAATCAGAACTTATTAATTAAAACTGCTCATATAATAAGAGTCGTTGATATGATATAAAACATATCCAGAATAGTGTAACCTTAAATTAATTATTTATTACTGTTACTAAATTTATTAAAAGCATACTTTTCTACTGATTTTATATGAAGGGGAGTTTTTGAGTTCTAGAGAAAATACAAATTATAAAATTAACTATAAAACGTGCTTTTCTATACGGATCCTCGACACTCGCGTAGCACATTTTTTCAAATGCTTTCTGACATGACAGTACTGGCTTGACATACCTGGCATCAAGTCGGAAATGACCGTGTGTGGACCTTTGCACAAAACAAACCCACTAACGAAGGTGGCCTGGTGACCTAATTCTATATTAATCCGGTCCTGATTTTTCCGCCTTTTCTCAGTTCAAACGTGCTTTTATTGAACCAATATTATTGAGAATGGGCTGATATATTTCCCCACACATGCATATCTCTCTAAAAGTAAAAAGTAACACCAACCTTATCTCTCAGCATGTCCCTGGTCCTGGTGGCCTGCGCCCTGCTGCGGTGGAGCTCCAGCTGCAGCTCCAGGCACCGCTCCTGCCAGTTAACCGTGTTCCCATCGCACGGTCCGGCCCCCGGGTCCAAAGCGTCGAAGGCGGACAAAGGGGGCGGCAGCACGGACGAAGAGCTCGCCTCGCGGGCGGCGCGCCGAGGCAGGAGCCGAGGGCTCGAGGGGGTAGAACGGGACTCGCGGGTCAACTCGTTCAGTCGCGAAAGAGGGTCAAATATTTGGCTAAGGCGCCGAGGTTTGGAAGAAGAGCCTTCGGTCTCCATTTCGATATTTCAAATGATATTTACCTACGGCTCGATATGTCGCGGTTGTCAAGTTGGTTCCATGTTTCTGTTACGACTGATATGGAGAATTCCAGTGGCGTAGTTTGTCGCCATGGCCCGGCACACTGTTAACTAGGTGCATTACTTAACTCAGTCACTTTGTTTATGTGTACAACGTGCTAATAATTACTTTAATTTTAAACGAATTAACAACGATAACAAATGGCTAAACAATCGAAACAACAATAGCAATATCACTTTGGATGGAAGTTTTAACTGTATGAATCACAACCTTGCGAATTTCTTTCAAATCGAGGGAACGCTATCTCTAGAAGGGTTAAACTCCGACCACGACGAAAGCAAACTGAGCCTTAGATCTTCTAAGACAGAATGCATGGCCAATGACCTTATAATGGCTCGTAGAAATGTGTGACTTGGAAGGTCGTATATGCTAGTACTCACTCACTACGTACGTACTTAGACGAAGACGCCGAGAATAAACAAAAGAAGACTCGTTTATGGCAAATTAGGAGGTAGGTAGGTAGTCGATTCACTAAGCGAATTAAACTATGATCTGAGACTCGTCGCAAACAGGAAGCAAGCGTTAATTTTCATAAATTCGTTGCAAAAAAGTATGGAAAACAATAACGATCCGCGACTTTCAGGTTACATCGATCACTAAATCTCGCTAGGACTGCCGAGCTCGTCGTTAATTGCGAAGGGTTACATGATTATTTATTCAAATCCTTCGGGGCGGCGCGGCGGGCTCCTTCCTGAAACAAAGAACAACAAAAACGTTAGGATTCCTCGTTTAGGATTTTCTCTAGTCTATCGCCTTTTCGCGCAAAAAGCACGGCCAGGCTTCCACTTCTTATATATCGGGTCATTTATTATCGCACTTCGCCTGTCAGAAAAACGCATACAAAAAATTTCGGCCGGACACGGCTTTTGATGGAAATATGAAACTTGCTAAAAGGAGCTTTTACGACAGACGCGAAGGCATTTATGCCATATCGTCTTTATTGCATTTTTATGCGGAGGAAAATAGGTAATAACGCGAAAATAACGTTACGTGAACGAAAAGCTTTTCTTTATTGCCACCTGCAATTACAAATTCTATCTCAAATTTATATTGCTCTTGAAATATGTGACGATATGAGAATTGCGTATGGTGCAACACTTTAAAAGATCCACATTCCAAATTGTTAAATGATAGAAGTGAGACGATGGCCTAAATTAATTACTGAATAAGTCACCCCTTAACCGCACTATCTTCAAGATTATAAACAAAGTCGTAGTATGCGTTGGGAGCAATGCAGCAAATTGGCTCATTAGAAATGAGAATTTGAAATATTAAAACGAAATAATATTAATCCACTGTCATGAAAACTGATGAATAAATAAATTCTCTTGGAATATTTTTTCAATATTTAAAAATAAAATGCGTTAACACTTTATGGCAATTGTATATTATTAATGTTAATATGTCTTAGTGTGCTCAAGTTTTTCGTTAACTACAAGTAGAACAGAAAATAATGTTCTCTTACACGGGAACTGCTCTTTGGCTCTTTAATTTACTTTTATAAACATAATCAAAACAGGCTCCTATTTTTATACGACTAAAAAGCCTATTCTGCCATTAAACATGTTTGTTTACTACTGTATCTTCAAACAACAGAAAAAACGTAAATAATGTGTCTAAATCGCTAACAGTAGAATTTGTTTTAAGACCCTTTTTAAATTTGTATTTGCCAAAATAATACAAATTTAGGCATAACTTTCTAGTTTTATTTACAAAATGCTTTAATTCAGAAAATACATGTCTGTTTTTATGAGTTGTTTATATAACTAACTTAAACAAAATTTTTATTTATGTTAGATACAATTCTTATTGCACACTTATTTATTTTAAAAATTCCTATTATTACATGCTATTAATTATTATCATTCTAACAAATGCATTTGTCAATTGTAACCTTGGCTTGCACTTTATCAAAATTTTCTGTAACCATTAAATTAATATTCAATTAATATCAAAATCTCCTCTCTCATTGTCTCAATTAAATTTATTAATGTTTAAAATTTAACACCCATCAAGATTTAATTATAGCAATCTTCCAAATTTATTCTTTTTAAATATTTCTTTATTGTATTTGATTACACTGCCTCATGTATCATAACAATATATTTGTCCGAATTTTTCTCGGTTTCATGTCAGGTAGACATAAAATCCATGCAAAGTATTGTCTTCCTCCAACAAATCATTTTTGAGTTATACCGCCAACAGACAGACGAAATTGAGAAAACCTGTTTTTCGTCATCTAGGGACCCTGAAACGTAAAAATCTGAAGAAATCTCGGGGGAAAGCAAAATCACAGAAATCTTCAAAAACGATCCTAACATCAACACGAATTCAAAACAAATACAATTTTTCATTAAAATGTTATAACAACTATTTGAAGCGGCCGGGGAGGAGGGGGGCACATAGAATGAAATTGTTGTTTCTTTTTATTATTAAAAAATTTAAATAAAAAATTATAATTGCTTTGATTTGTTATTGATGTTTGTCGTTTATTGTTCTTTTTTAGATACCTGTTTTTTGCTTTGGACACAAAAGAATTAAGAAAAAATAAGAAAATCCACTGAAAATAGGTAGCTGTGACTTCATATTTCACACATTCTTTCAATTCTAACCAACTTTTCCAAATAACATGTTTGCGTAATTTGAAAAATAAGGGTACTTTATTCTTGAGCCATTTTCGTATTGTCGAACATCCCCCGTACACGAAATAGATATTTAAATTTTGGCAAGTGCATTTGTGGTTTGAGAATATCCAGGGACTTTTATCAAGAATAAAATATTCTAATAAATAGATAATAATTTACATGTGTCCAAATTTACTTTTTCTTATGAAACAGTATTTTTGTTTTTTTTTTATTTACAGTTTATATTATCAGTTCATTTTCATATATTTCTGGGAAGACAGTTTTTCCATTATAATAAAATATAGGGAAAATTTCAAACTTTAATTAACATCACGTACATAATCCAGCCGAAAAAGAGATAACCATAATTTACCCTTCAATTTCTCCTCCTGAAGGACGGTTGCTTTTTAATATAGTGACATTTTCAACTTTTCTTATTTCCATTATTAGGTTTGGTAACACTTTGATAATCTGAAACGATAGAACAAAGTCAAAAATACCACATTCCATACAGAAGTATAATGCATTTACATACTTTTTGCAGACTAGACTATGATATTTGGCTTGTTAGACTACGCATTCTAGGGCATTAATTACTACAATACTGTTTTGTTGTACAACCTCGTATAACCTACAATTTTATTGCCATTTATTTCAAACAGAAGCACGGCGTTGCCAAATTAATTACATTTTGTAGTAGGTATAATTTCTTACACCGCTAGTTGTTATAGCACATACAAGTTTTTCAAAGAAAAATTGAAATGCTGAGAATAATACATTTAAATACTAAATTTTTTATATTTTATAACTCGACAGTGAAGAACGTCGAAATCGTCATTAAAATACAAAAAATAGACAGTGAAGTAATCCACTGTTTGACGACTTTTTGCAGTTCGTGGGGTGACAGATGGATACCAAAAAACGTCAACAACATACAAGAGTTGGTGGAAAATTAGAAGATTAGAAAAGCGCCTAGCACAGAAAAACAATTTTTTCACGTACTGCAGGAAAATGTCTACAAATTTTAATATAAAAATATCACAAATGATGTGAAAGATTGTGTACCTACTTAAAAAACTATGAGTTGCTATGCAGAAAAGTTCACTTTTTTAAACGATTTGCCGTTGCTATAGAAAAAAGTGCTGCTATGCAGAAATGTGCCACTTTTCTAAATCTTTTGTATTTAGGAATACAGTACGTAAAAAAATATTTCTCCATTTCAAATGACGTCAAGTACTCCTCGGCACTGCAGTTCCGTTGTGGTTGTGGTAAATTGCACATTCGTGATAAAAAGTTATAATTGAGTGCCTAGGTATACAATATAGCTATTTAAAAGATAGCTAAAAATACAGTTTTTGGTTTATCTAGATGTGACAACATTGTATCTGCCAAGCATTCTACTCTAAGCGTTTCGACAACGTAACCTTACTTATATGATCAGTTTACATATCACAAAATACAGTTATATAGCTAAATTGGAAGATTTTCCATGACCAACGAACGTATTTGCAAAAAATAAGGATCGAAATGAGCAGACATCCATAGCTTTTCATAGTAAATTCCCAGTAAACATGATTATATTAGCATTTGTTTTATTTTCAATAATCACCGTTAGTGTATATATTATTCAAAACCCAAAAGTAATTTGCCTAATACATAATTCTTAAAATAGGTTTTTTTTAATTTATTTATTCACTATTTGTGATCTGTATACACAGTAAGCAAATTTGTTACATGAGTGAGTAAATGACATGAAAAAGGCGTTAGGATTAACGTCCAGTGACTTAAACCTATAAGTAACTTAGAAGGCGGGGATATGTGGTTAGGTTATTACAGTAGGAAAGTAAGAACTGTGATCTTAATTGCTAGGTAAATCTATGAGGTAGTTGTAGTGGTTTAACTCGGTTAAGTCTTTGTGTGTCCAAACTCAGCGCAAGGGGATTGCTATGAGACTCCAGTTTACTTAGGTATTGCTCACTGAGTTTGGTGATGGTTTCTTTCACTGTGTCCACTTTTAATAAGTCGCGCAAAATGTCTATGTTTCTTAAGAAGTAGGGTGCGTCACACATTGCACGTATCACTTTTATCTGGAATCTTTCGATTATTTGGATATTGCTGTTTGCTGCTGACCCCCATAGCTGTATGCCATAGGCCCAGATTGGTTTGAAGACAACTTTATAAACTAAGAGTTTATTTTGAAGTGACAACTTGGATCTTCTACCGAGCATCCAGTAATGTTTGCTGAACTTTATCCCCAATTGTTTCCTTTTGTGCCAGATGTGTGCCCTCCATGTTAACCCTTTGTCGAGATGCATGCCGAGATATTTTACCTCCGCAACCTGCGGTAATGGTGTATTGTTGATATAGATTTGCGGTGTATTTCCTCTACATTTGGTGAAGGTGATATGTAGCGATTTGGTTTCATTTAGTTTAATCCTCCATAGCTTGGTCCATGTAACTACTTCATTTAGATGTGGTTGTAGCATTTTGACGGCTATTTCAGGATCTTTGTGTCTCACCAGGATGGCTTTATCATCCGCAAATGTGGCTGTTAGAGATTGTGTGTTGGTGGGTACATCAGCTGTATAGAGCAGGTACAACATAGGTCCAAGGACACTTCCCTGTGGGACTCCAGAACGTGCAGGATACAGTTCACTTAGTTGCTGTCCGTATTTAACCTGGAAGAGTCTATCCTCTAGATAGGATTTCAATATAATAAAATATGTATGTGGCAGTGTATGTTTCAGTTTGTAAAGGAGGCCATCATGACACACTTTATCAAACGCTTGGCTGTCATCCAGAAACACTGCCGTGCAGTATTTCTTCTCTTCGAATGATTGGTTGATGTAGTCAACTACTCGATGAACCTGCTGTATGGTGGAATGCTCATTTCTAAAACCGAATTGATGACTAGGTATAAGATTTAGCTCTTCTATGATAGGTGTTAGTCTATTGGCAAGCAGTTTTTCAAAGAGCTTACTTATAATCGGCAAGAGACTGATTGGTCTGTAGGAATCAGCTACGTTTGGTGTTTTCCCTGGCTTAAGAATCATAATTACTTGAGAGACTTTCCATTGTGCCGGGAAGTAACCTATTCTCAAAATCGCATTGTATATAGTGGTTAACATTACGAAACCTTTGCGGGGGAGTTCTTAAAATATGTAAGATATATTTAAACGGCCAGGTGAAAACTTAGCTACATCATCATTGAATAATGGACTGCATAATTCCGAATCGTTACACCAAACGCGAAAGTAAACAAAAAAGCGGAGGCGAGGCGCCAATTTCGCGAGCATAAATTTCGAAATCTTCGCCGGTTCGCGCAGATTGATGCAGAATGAATTTAAAATTCGTTTACATTGATTGAAGGGGACATGGAACTCAGATTGACCCTATTTCCGTTCGCCTGATGGTGATCATATCCGCTCCGTAATGTGGGGTGGCGGGCTGGTCCGCGTCCAAATTACCCTTCCTCCTAATGATCTATTAGACCGCTGCGGATGACAGCCATCTGATACAGCCCATCAGCAGATAAGTTCGCATCAGATACTGGCAAGTTTTTGCACCCTCTGTTTGAAATTTGATGGCAGCTGACAAACTGATCCCGACTGCGGCGAACTTCAGAACGAAGATGCACAACTATTTTTGAGCGCCCGCTTAATGAATAAGGACGCATGTCAACCAATCGACGCGGAGGATGAAACCAAACCTTTTAAGCTAATGAACTACAATTAGAGAACTTTATGTCTTTGAATACAACCTGAGTATTCGTCTGAAACGGTTAATGGAAGGGAAATTAAAACTTTGTCGCCGAAATCAATTAAAAGCCGAGAGCGATCAGTTCGTCTACAATAGTAGCTAATGAATATAATTTGTTTAACTACTAGCTCTGCACTTTAAACTTTTTATATCAAAAATATACTATGTAATAACTGCATTGTTATTTTGAGACCAATTAAACTACTGCCAAAAATAATAATTTACTACGACGAAAATTGCAATGAATGTCTTTGGACAACATGCTATAATCCACATTAAAACAGTGTTCTTCAATACGTGCTGCTGCATATTGTGTACAGGGTGTAGCTAAAATAAAGGGGCAAACTTCAAAGACGAGTTCTCCATAGAAAGAAGAAAAGTTTATATTGATCCATGTTCCCGATTCCCGCAAACAGATGTTTATTAAGACTACCTGCGTTGTAGTTAATCAAGTAGAATTCGACTTTGATAATCTATCAGTTATCAGCATAATATACAGTATGCTCACTTGGTAGTTCGCATTGTAAGTATCGAGAAACACTATTTTTCAATTAACTCAAGCTACAGTTTGTTTTCATAGTCAGCGCAATGGCAAACTATTCGTTTTCTGAAAAATCAGACATAATCTTCTTGTAAGGCTGGGCTAATAGTAATGGTCGCTTGGCTGCCAAGTTCTACCAGGAATCTTTTCCAAGCACAGCAATCAAAGCTTAAATTCTTGCTGCATTAACGTGCAGTCAGCAGCACGTAATACTGCAATTGCAAACCAAAGAAGATCACGAGTTGGTCGTACATATTCTTGTGGAGAATCCAGGTGTCCGTACTAGACAGTTAGCCTCAACGCTAATTGTAGATCACATGATTGCTGGAAGAGTAATTTATAAACAACTTCATAGCCCTTACAATTTACAACATGTGAAGGTCTCTTGCTCTTCACAGGATCATATTTGTAGATGATCTCTTAGATCAACCCAGTGTTTTCACTGAATTATGGAAAAGTGTCTCTTTGGCAATAATAGCTACATGTGGTTCATGCACGACGACGCTCCAGCACATTTTTCTGTTCCGTGTTTTACTAGAAAACACTTATCCCGACTGATAGATACGCAGAACATAGCTCCAGCGATCCACCGACCACGACTTCTTCGATCTTTTAGTACGGTATCGTCACTATTTGTTGCCTTTATATTATGGAGTGCGCACGTGATATCAGAAAAATAGCGAAAAATTTGTAAAATGCAGGGAGATTAATATCACACGAGAACTGGGAGAAACATATACATGCCACCCCACAGGTCAAAAAAGGACCAACAATTCAGATAATAGAGGTGTAGAAAGACCTTCCAAAAAGACTATGCACTATTTGTCAATTTAAAAGGGCTACGAGAGTATACCTTAAAAACATTGTATTTATGCTATTTCTCGTGGATTGAGGACAAGTTTTTTGCCTTCGAGTCTTATGTGTTTTTCACGTAATATGGCATTGCAATTTTTATACGTGATTTTATGTACTTTAACTAATAACAGTTGGCCAGGAATTATGTCGAGCATAAGCGCGTAAAACTGCAGTGAAAAAAGGTCAAACCTACTTAAATGACATTCGACATTACATCGCCTAAGAACGTAAAAATAATTCATTAAATAAATTACGTACAAAATATTACAAAAACGTTTTTGATATGTAAATTCATGTATTGATAATAACGGTCAGCATTTTCGACTTTTGTGAATATTTCCGTCACATTTTGTACGTAATTTAGTTATTTTTTAATTTATTTTTGATGTTTTCCATAAAATAACATTCAAACAGTTTGACCTTCACCCAAGTTTGAGAGCTTATGCATGAAATACCTTTCATATTTCATAGCCAACTCTAATTAAAACACCCTTGAGATACATGTCCGTTTTGCTTTCTACAAGATGGTGGGATAAGATGAAAGTGTATTAAAGAAATAATAAATTTTGTTCAAGAAGTAAAACATACAAAACTAAACAAAATCATAAGAAAAAATGTAAGAAGTTTAACAAATAGGTAACTAAAAACTGTTACCGAAAGTAAAAATACAAAAATAAACAAAAGATAAAAAAAGTTTAACAAATAGGTAACCATAACAATGTTAGGTATAACAAAAAATGACAAAACTTGCTCCCTTGTACCATCTGTCAGGTGGAAATTAAAACGGTGTTTAATTTTTTGCTCACACTAAAGAAAAACTCATTAAAATTTGGTACATCTATCAACTATATTAGCTCTTAATAAACCAGTAGTTAGTCATGTATCCTTGCTATTACTTTATGCAAAAAAGTAAAAGTGCGGTGGTTCAAAAAATCATCAGATATTGGAATTTTTACAAATGTTTTCACCAAATCACGAGATGGGTATTAAAATCACCACACCTGACAACATTGTTTTGCTGTAATTAATAACGGACAGTTGCGCGATAAACATTTGTTGAGCTGTATCCCAAGAACTATGAGTTTGCGGGTCGCAGTCTTCCATCTCAGGGGCTAAAAAAAAGGAAAAACGTGTTGAATTGCAAGTTGTTATCAGTGGACCGCTTAATTGATTTACTGCAAAATAAATTACGTTGATACAATAGTAATTTATGTTATAAGGATCGTAATGCATGTCATTATGATACTAGCGGTGAAGACCATCACAAGAGGCGTCAACCGAGTCTGATAAAACGACGTTAGTAACGCATTTGTTACAGTACCATAATGATTTCATTATAGTGTTGACTGTTGAGTCTAATAAAGTACGTCAGTGTGACATTGAAACTGACGCTCATAATGATATCATTATGACAGGCGAGTAAATAGTAGTACCTCACGTACCGATGGTGGATAACTTTCACGATGTTATGCATACTATTTTACTCACAATGACTTTATTCCAAACAAGAATTGGAAAACTGGATTTGACAGTTCTAAAACTGACCTTGAGGAAATAATAATACAAGACGGCGAAAATCCGTTGCTATGACGGAGGTCGGGAAATGACAATTTTACAACCGCCGTCATGGAAACCCACTTCCCTACCGTTCCCTATCTGTAACAGTTAGTAATACCTCATTTTCCAACTTTTAAAAGTTGGTAATGGCCTTATTACAAATATGGTTGTGAATAATAGTATACATATTACATACCGAGGTGGAAAGTGTTTCATTACTGTCGAGAGATTAGGTAGTTAGGTCGAGGTTAACTTTATCTCGAGACTGGAATGAAACTTTCACCGTGGTATGTATACTATTTTAGTCACAACCGCTTTATTGGAAAAAATTATTTGACATGCGGTAACAGGTGGACACTTGATATTTTCGAGAATTGACAGAAATGCCACTTTCCGGCCAAGAGATGGAAGTATTGAACTGTCAGTTTCCACCCAATAGAAACAACTTTCTACCCGCTGTCATGGTAATCTACTTCCCATCAGTGGTGAGAAGTAAAAGTTGGCAATGGCGCATTTTCCAACTTTTGAACAGTCACTAATGACCTTATTACAAATATGGTTGTGAAAAAACGGATATTACTTTAAACAGAATAAGTCTCGCAGAACTCAAAATTAAAAGCAATATTTTGTACTTAACGCTGGCTTTGTACATCTTTTCCTACAACACACATAATTATGTTTTTCCAATGCCTACTTGTAAAGTTGTGTTTTATCTATTAATATATCCATGGTAAAGTAACATAACAATGCGTATCAATCATCATTAACATGTTGCTTTATTCACTTAGCGAATAGAACAGTCCGTAGTCCATAGCAACTAACAAAATACATACGTGTAGCCTTTTACAAAGTACACAACCATATAATATAATGATTATTTATTTGAAATTATTTATTAAATTTTAAAACTTTTAATTTTAGATATTGGAAAGAATTTGAAATTGAATAAAATACATGAATAGATTTTATTCATTCTGGATTTTCCCTCATAGATAAACTGTCTTTATTCACTAGTACCATACATAACTATTTGTAACATATATATTGCACATTCACATTAAATAACTGAAATAACTGTTAGGATATACCTACTTTTAAATCTAGTGCTCCATTAGAAGCGCCTAGTCCATTAACAGTGCTATATGTTATCTTTTGTACAATAAACTTTTTACAACACCAGGGCAGTTTTACATTTTAAAAACCCTGCACTTTGAAAAACCAGTTTAATTTAATATTCTGCTATGGGCCATGGGAGTAAACGTTAAAACCCCAATACTAGAATTTTGTATTGAATAGGTTGTAAGTGAATAGCTTCTCCCAACAAAAAACATATTTAATTGTTAAGTTTACTCCGAA